>OZ004654.1:1391219-1599013 GCA_963924495.1 Nemapogon koenigi | reverse complement strand
TGACATACCTCTTTCGCTTCTTTTATATTCTTCATACTTTTCATACATGCTCGGCGATTATGTGTACCTACTTTTAATATTTCCATCAATCAATACATTTTTTATATGTTCAATAAAAGTACACCTAGGTCGTCCTCTGCCAGCATTTCCTTTCATTTCAGCCATATAAACCTTTTTAGTCAATCTTTTCTTCATACTTTCATTAAATAATTATTGTCGAGATACAAGAGTGGTGTTTATTAGAGGGGCGCAATAGTAGGTTAGAAGCGATAATGTGGTCTTATGGGATTTCGTCGCCTTCCCTATGCTTGATATATTTTCTAAAGTTAAAACTATCGTTATTCATCGTTTGAATTGAATTATTTGTAGAGAACTCTTGAATAGCTTTTCTACAAAATTCGTTTAATACCCGATTATATATTTGGGGTTAAAATATTTTCCCGGGATAAAAAGAAGCATATGTCACTCGCCGGCCGGCCCTCTAAATTTCTCTGTGTAAAAAATCACGCCGATCCGTTACTTCATGAAAAAGGGACAAAATATCATCACTAGATACATATTATACAACAAAATCCGCGTCTGTCTGTCTGTCTGTGCCCTTTTCACTATTTGATAGCCATGGAGTTTAGGAGGTGAGAAATAACAGTATAAGTGAATGAAGTTTGAGAAAAGTTGTCTAATCCGTCCATAGAGTACTAAGCCTATGGAGGGGCCATAGACTGGCTTCCCCTTTGACCAGTTATACTGACCGTGCGCAGTAATAAGTTACCTTAGATTTCGTTGGTATCGTTTCGTGTCGCGAGACAGAACTTAGTTAATTGCGATGTTTTAAACGGGAAAGGCGATCTAGGGCGTCAAACTTAGTGTTTCCAATCATTAATTATAATTATTATGTTTGTATTTTAACAGAATCATCATATAACGTTAAATCCGTTGCGACAATAAAACGACAGAAAAATACAGTGGTACAGGGGCTAGTACTAGGCGTTTACCTGCCCCTGTTTTTATTTGTTGTTATAGCGACCATAGTAATACACACTCTGTGAAAATTAAGTGTCTACCTATTACGATTCAAAAGAAACAGCCCTGTGATAGACGGACGGACAGCGGAGTCTTAGTAATAGGGTTTCCGTTGTCACCCTTTCTTACCCCCCTTACCCCCATCTCTAATAATTATATTAGTTATATAATAGCAACTGGAATTTTACTATCACTGTTCAATGTTCATACTCATGATTGTATTTAAGAGCAAGCTTGTTATCGCAATGAACTCAGCAAACGGCGCGGCTTATTTTGTCGATATCTCTTTAAAAAGTCGTTAGAGAGATCACTGCAAAAATAGTCGATAAAATAACCAAGGTTAAGATAAGATAGGCCAAGATTCACGTACCAGAAACATGAGAAAGAACGATTTCACACAAAAAAATGGTATTTATGTAAAATTAGTATGGGGCAAAAGTTATTGCTTGGCTCCCAAAGGATGTTTTATACACCTAAACCTTCCTACCAATCTATCTAATCACGGAAATAGTAACTAAATTGGTAGTTTTTTTTTTCTGAAATAAAAAGAAATTATCCAGACACTTTTTGCCTAAGTCTATTAAAATTCAGGACTAAAATATTAAAGTGAGCTAGATTATCTAACGCGATACAATCTTATGTAACATTGTATTACACATACGCGACTTACAATATTTATGACCTGTTCTACACGGGCGGAGCGGTGTGATAAATTTAAATTGCCTCATATACGTATTTTACGACTCACTCAGGTTCTAGGGATTATACCACTATACTGGACTTTTTAGGGATCCTTAGCCTATTATTTTGGAAGCATTTTTTTAAACTTTGAACTTTTATTTGAAGCCAGATGTTTTTGGTAGAACTTTGTTTAAGGATCCGTTGCTCTCAGTCATCTTGTATCTGTCAAAAATATGGCAAATCTCAGTTAATCCTGGAAACGCGAGTTTATTTATACAACATTTCCTCACTACACAATTATAGTTATTATTTGAAATTGGATTGAGCCATATTTTTGTTATTTAGGGTTCTAAAGAGCCGTAGTTTTCAATACGAGCAGTGCCTTTGTGTTTTGGAAATTATGGCTATAATGAAAATATGGCTCAATCCAATTTAAAATAATAACTATTAACTGTGTGCTGAGGAAATGTTGTACTTACAAATAAACTCACGTTTCCAGGATTAACTGAGATTTGCCATATTTTTGACAGATACAAGATGACCTTGACCACCGCCCCTTAAGCTCTATATTACAGTATTTATTAACCTGTTCTACACGGGCGAGCTGCTGATAAATTTAAATTGCGTCATATAAGTATTTTACGACTCACTCAGGTTCTAGGGTTTGTAGCACTATAATAGACTTAGCTAATAAGTTTGGAAATATTTTTTAAAGCTTAATTGGATTCTTAGGGATCTTTAGCCAAATATGTTAAGCTCTATACTGTGGACCTTTACGCATCCAAACTAATTTTTTTTACGTCTCAGAACTTTTGTACCATACAAATTACATGCTTATTATTAAAATCAGTTAGACTTAGTTTTATGAAGCCCAGAAAGTCATAAAATTCACGGGTATTTTCAACCGATTTAGCTTCTCGAGTTCTCTTAATGTGCAATTTTCTCGTATTTATCCTATAGATAATTTCACATACTTTATGAAAGCATTGACTACATATTGCTATTTCTCCGTCCGTTTTGGGTATTTTCGCAAGACAGATTTTTTGTGAAATCGTTGTTTCTCTTGTTTCTGGCACGTGAATCTTGGCCTATCTTATCTCATCCTTGGTTATTTTATCGATTATTTTTGCGGTGTATCTCTGTAACAACTTTTTAAAGAGATATCGACAAAATAAGCCGCGCGGTTAATTTACTGAGCTTTCAAATAAATAAAGGCCAATTATATTGAAGCACCAAAATGACGGCAACTATGTTATGTTGTAGCTAAATGTGTACAATGTTACCAGCGTCCCTATTTTCAGTCGTGGTGCCCTTGACAGGGCAGTCGTGGTCAATCATGGCGGTCCACAGTGCGACGCACCTTGTGTTGACTCGCTATGGTTAACTTTCTTGGGAAGAATAGTGCAGTGGTTTCCCCTTGCCTTCTGCATCAGAAATTTTGAGACTATTTAGGTCTTCAGACGCGCTGTAGCCTTTTCCAGCCAGTTTCCTAGCTAAGTGTATGGTTATCGGTATAACAATTGCTCGGTCGCCTGAGCCTCGTTTGTTGTCTAGCAGAGGGTACCAAGCGTGCAGGTGAAGATGATATTTGGGGTCGGATAGATCTCATTCCGTTCTTCCCCTTACCCTTAAATAAAATCCATGCAGAACCAAATAGTAAACTAGATGTTAAACATAACCCAGTTTGATAAAGAAATGATTTTATTTAGTTTTTACGACCGTACCAATACAGGGTCAACAAAAGTGTAAATTAAATGTTCTTCAAAATGTTTTATTTCTCGGCTACTGCTACTTTTCTCGTAATAGTGACAATGTCCACTTTTAGCGAGGTAGCAAGATATAAAACGTGTTGACTACATCCGGAGTGAAAGATGATGTTGTGGCTAAAATTAAGAAAAGTAGTTTACGCTGGTTTGGACACGTTGAATGAAGTACGAGAAGTCGATTATATAGCACTATTAGCTGGACCTACACCATTACACCATTTATAACTTGCGGCGTGGCCTGTCTTCATTTAGCGAAATGCCTATATTAAACTGCTGTCTCTGCACAAGAACTGTGTGGAAATCTTTGATCGGTTGACGTTAAATGGTTCCTGAGATTGATAAAATAAAAAATATAGTAAAAAAATTAGTATTGCGAAACAAATAAGATGGCATAAACGTCTATAAATTCATGATTTCACTCAGTGGCGTACGTGTGCAACGACGGTGTTGATGAATGCGAATGACAATCTATGAGTCCGTGGACTCTTAAATGAGGCATCACAAAAAAGTAGGTGTCACATATTTTTTATTTTATCAAAGGTTCAAACACACTATTCAGGTTTTTTTTATAATATAAAATCCTTAAATCAAATCTAAAGATTAAAAATAACTAAATAAACCAGGTCCGCGTGGAATAGTGGCAAGAATACTGACTGCATTTCCTCGCTGAATCGCGATGCTAATTCGTTGAGCGAGGAAGGAGCCAGCCCTCTTGTCACCAGAACAGATAATCAGTTCATTCAGGTTAATTATATTAGTACAGATTTTTAGAAGAATCGCAGAAGCTCCGAAGTCGACTTTACGTGCCCTAGCTTTTTGGCTTAATTTGACCCAAAACTGTCTTCTTCATTCTTTGACTATAGAACCAGAATAATAAATTAAATTTTAATACCTGTTAAATGGGTTGTTGGTTGATATCGTTTGTAAAGATGAATTATTAATGGACGAATTAATACAATGGCCTTGTTTAATTAAAATATTGATGATGCCTTTATACCTTGCCTTTACATTAGTAACAGTGTCCACTTTTTGCCAGTTGTTCATATTAAACAGAACAGGTGGCAAGCCTGTTGCTGCACTTAATGGTAACTTTAACAGATACCAGTGAGAATTGAACCCGATTCTACTAATTATAGGCTATCGAAGTTATATTTATCGAGTTCCGTAAATGCCTTATCTATCTCTACATTTATGAGACTATTCCACATTTAGCCAGTTGTCTATAAACATAACAGGTGGCAAACCTGTCGCTGCATTTAAAGGACTTTGGAGCTGTCCCGTCTGTATTGCTATACTAATATTATAAAAGTTTGTAAGTTTGGATGTTGGGATCTCTTAAACTACTGAACCGATTCTCAAAAGTCGTTCACTAATAGTTAGCTACATTAGCTATAGGCTATATTTTATTTTGATCGAAAATATCCACGGGCAAAGCCGGAGGCGGAAAGCTAGTAATCTATGCAAATAATGAGGTGTCTGTGATTTCATCATAGCTCAACGAACTCTGTAAAACGCACGACTTATTTTGTCCATATATCTTTAGAAAGATGTAAGCGAGATGTACTGCGATTAGAATCGATAATAATATAACGAAGCATAAAATAAGATAGGCGAAGTACTAGAAACATAAGAAAGAACAAAAAAAACCCTTCCTGGCCCCAGGGTACCCAGCAGAAGACGAAGTCTTCCTCACTTAGCCGAAGATTTTTTGAGGCTATACCTAACGAGTGGCCAGCTCTGTTGAGGTATGTAGATGGAAAAGCTTCTTTGTACGGTTTGTCGGATAAGGTACATAGATTTTTTTATTATAAAAACCCATATAGGATGTGGGGATCGAACCCGCAGCTTCTCAGTTGTGAGCATACGTTTTACCCACTCGACCACCGACGCCGAAGAAAGAATAATTTCACAAAAAAGCGGTCATAGTTTTTTTGGCACATTGGGATTTGAACCCGGATTCTCCGATTCCTATCCAACGCTCTATCGGCTCAATTACGTAGCAAAGTCACTCGAAAGTAAAGGAAGTATGCGAATTTGTAAGTGTTGTACTAATTAACAACTATTAAGGCGATAGGGAAGTTTAGCCCCCCTTTAGCTAATGAAGAAGCAGGTCGCTCTTAATAGACTTCTTAGGAAAGATTGATAGCGGTCATCGTGGATGGACGAATTTACGAAATTATACCATCACGCCTGTATCCCAGATGGGTAGACATTAACTTACTAAGAATATCTCCATTCATTTTACTAGAAGTTTTGTTTGGGGTGGCAGAAATCTACTTTAGAGGACAACAATAAATGTTTTGATTCAATTAAAACCTTTTAAAAAAAAGTGTACCGACTTCAAAAATTTGCACTGAAAAGTAAGAAATAATAAAAATTTCGTCGTAGAATTTGAAGAGGGTTGGTGCTAAATTAGGATACAAAATTAAGTAAACATCTAGGGACATAAAGATCTGTTCAATATTATCTGAGTTTGTACTGATGATCGTAGGTTCCTAATGAATTATCTAGATTTGTGAATTTGGGTACTAAATTATTTCTAATTTGGCACCAACCGTCTTCAAATTCTACGACGAAATTTTTATTATTTCTTACTTTTCAGTGCAAAATTTTAAAGTCGGTACACTTTTTTTTAAAAGGTTTATTTTTCCCTTTTAAGTGATTTTGTTGTCCTGAGAAATAAATAATAACGCAACTAAAAAAAAAATGATGGAAAATTGAAAAAAATACTGCGGTGGATGGGATTTGAACCTCGAGCAATGTGCATCCTACGCTGCATCCCATACCTTTAGCCGCTAGACCATCGTCGATACGAAAATTGACAACTTCGTGTCAATAGCAACCGTTGCTAAGGCTTTTCTCTGATATAATTTTCAGCAGTAAACAGAGACAAATTACTGAATTTCTGAAAAATTACTGAACCGATTTTCGTCATATGACTGTGAGATAATGTCAAGAAATTATTATATCCTTAAAAAAATAAGTCGTCAAAGTCGGTACATATTTCATCGAGATATTACGAAAAATTGACTTATAAGGTCAGTTTTTTCAAAATTTCTGAAAAACTAAAGAACCAATTTTTATGAGATAAAAATGGGACCAATCCGGAAGAATTATCTGTCGATTAAAAAAGAAATCATCACAATCGGCGGAGTTATCGATGTACATACATAAAAAAAAATAAAAAAATACGGTCCGAATTGAGAACCTTCTCCTTCTTTTTTTTTTCGAAGTCGGTTAAAAATCATTTTTAACATTTCAAAAGAACGAGGAGGTTCTCAATTCGTCGGAATCTTTTATATATGTTGATTACTTGAAGACGCCTGAATCGATGTGGTCCCATGGTCATCGGGTCAGGATCTGATGATGGGATCCTGGACAAATCGACTCTTCAAATTTTATAGGCGCACTTTGGTTTATAAATTGTTTTCAGAAAGCACACTTGTCAGTACATAATTTTTGAAGTCGGTACGGTACACACCTTTTTTTAAAAGGCAATTATCAATCATCATCATCCATCTTCATCATCAATCTTTTAAGATCCACTGCTGGATCATGGTCTCCCTCTAGGGCACCATTTTAGTGGTGCTCATTGAGAGGAATTGCCATAGTCATTACGCTTGGCAGGCGGGTTGGTGACCGGACGCCGGCTTTACGTGCCCTCCGAAACACGAGGAGTCGATTTAAGCACATATTCTTAAAGAAAATTGGTGCTTAGCATTTTGGCAGCGAGTAGGAATCGAACCCGGGACCTCCGGTTTCAAAAGTCCACCGTCCTACCAATTAGGCTATCGACTACCTTTTAGGCTATCGACTACCTTATTATTATTATCAATAAATACTAATATTATAAATGCAAAAGTGTGTTTGTTTATTTGTTTATTTGTTTTGTTCTTATGTCACGCCAATACGTCGATCCGTTCTATTTGGGAAGCCGCGACACGCCGAGTTAGCATACATTTTGACAGCGACACTTTCGTTTCGGTCGAATGGCCTTGAACAGGCCAAAACGTTCATGTCCAACAAGGACCGGCCAGAGATAGCCCGGGCCGAGAGGTCCGGCCCAACAATGTGCGTGCAAATTTGTTATGCCGGGCAAAGACAAGTACACAGAATTTGCCCGCACATTGTTGGGCCGGACATTCTCGGACCGGGTATGTCCTGCACAAGAATGCCGAGCAATTTGCTTGGCCGGACAAAGACAAGTACACGGAATTTGCCCGCACATTGTTGGGCCGGACCTCTCGGCCCCGGGCTATCTCTGGCCGGTCCTTGTTGGACATGAACATTTTGGCCTGTTCAAGGCCATTCGACCGAAACGAAAGTGTCGCTGTCAAAATCTGTGCTAACTCCCACGCTCTTTCTGTCCCGGAAACAAAATTCTTATTACTTAGATGTTTACCAGTAGAAGCCTGACGTTTTTAGGGTTCTGTACCCAAAGGGTGACAACGGAAACCCTATTACTAAGGCTCCGCTGTCCGTCCGTCCGGCACTTGAAATTTTCACACAGTGTGTTACTATGGCCGCTATTTATAAATTAAAGTTAAAAATTAAAGAGGGTCTCCCCATACAAGAAACGTGTCTTATTTGGCGTTTTTTGCTATATCTTAATAATGGCTATACATACAAACGTCTCTAGTATAACTATAAAGCATACACTAATAATAAAATCCGGCCAAGTGTGATTCGGACTCGCGCTAATTTGTTCCTGCGCCATACAGGGGCGTCAAACTTGGTCTGACCTTAGTCCATACTATACTATTGAATGGCACTATCAATTTTGCTACTACACTTTTCTACTAACTTCATACATCTGGAATGTAATCGTACTAATGGCCTGCTAATGGTATCTAAAATTAAAAAAAATACAAGAAAAAATCCATTTAACGGCAAAGAAATACACAGTCATTTTAAGTAGGGTGCATAAAATTGTAGCAAACTGCTCTGCGTAATGAAATAGTCATAGCGTTTAAAGACAATGAAAACGGAATACGTCCTCTTGAGACACGAAATTCATTTCATTGTGTTACTAGGGTAACCAATCGATCTGCTATTTGTGGCCATCTCTACGTGGGTGGTATGAGGAATTGAGGCTTGGATATTATAACAAATATGCTAATGATAATATTAGAAAATTATGGGAGATGGAAATTGCGCTACCTACATAAATACGCTTATAACTACTTATCTATTAGAGATAGATATATGCTACCGCGGACTTTTTTGTAGATCATTTTATTCTACACAATTCTTTGCTACATCATTTTGTTATATCTCTGACGGCTTAGACAGCATACGCCATGGAAACTAGCTGGGGCTAACTTTTCAAATCCAAAAATAACAATTTAAATATTCTATGTCATATCATGCCGACCGACGCACGCGTTCCGTCGTGACATCATGGGGAAGTTGTAATAATTGTGGTTAGTCTGTGATTAATAAGACCTATCACAGTCGGCGGGATCATCTTAAATACCGATTAAAAAAAAATAACTCAGTAATTTGTCTCAATGTTGTCACCCTACTAATAGCCACGAGGCGCTGAAATAGTAAGCTTAATGAGGGTAGTTTTATCTTACTCAGACTCGTTTCAAGAAATCTCGTTTTGCAAATTCATTTGCCGCTTTGACGTCGGAGGGGACGGACGTCTATTGTCATTAGAAAAATAAAGACATTTATATATCGGTCATTATTGCCATTCAGTTTGGATATATTTGTTTTTTTTTTATTAATTATGCAGATAGCGTATAGTTTGCCAATTCTCTATTTATAATAATTCTGGTAGAAACCAGTCTATCATCAGATCTTCCAAGTCTGTATATTTCCATAATATAGGTACAGATAGAAAAAGCAGATTCGATTAAATTATTTGTCTCAAAAAAAATCAGTTTTTTATGAAGATTTTATTGGCCTGTCATATTTAGGGTAACTCACCCTGAGTGATGTTCTGTCCTTAAAAAGATCTAGTGAAAGGAGTAAAAGATGATGTTGTAACTAAAAAAAAGAAAAGTAGTTTACGCTGGTTTGGAAACGTTAAAAGAATGAAGGATTAAATATTTACTAAAAAGGTTTATATGGCTGAAGTGAAAGAAAATGCTGGCAGACCGATGGCAATATTAAAAGTACACACAATCGCCGAGCATGTTTAAAAGGTATGATGAATATAAAAGATGTGAAAGAGGTATGTCAGGATCGTAGCATATGGTATTCGATTGTTTCTGCCTACCCCTATTGGGATAAAAGGCGTGATGACAGATAGAAAAATATCTAGTATGCAGCACTATGAATTACAAATGAGTCTGTTCACTATGATGTCAAATAAAATTATATGGTTGGAAACAAAATGTATTCTCTCTACCAGCCTCTATATAAACAGGCTTGAAAGTATATAAATAATTAACTTTCCGCTCTGGCTTTGCGGGATAAAATGTAGCCTATGTCACTTTTCGTGCAAAGGATAAACCTCGGCTCTTCTGAGTGATAAACAAACACACTTTCGCATATTAAGTGCAGTAATTGGCAAAAAGTGGACACTGTTATTGGTCACACCACAAGGTATAAAAGCCATGAATGATTGTTTGTTTTTGTTGTTAGGAAGTAAATATGTACTTTGCTCATTTTTAACTCTTTGTTTGTGCCATGTTAGTATGTTTTTGCCTTCAGTTTTTATCAGAGCCGATTTTTTTTCGGACGAACGACCACAAATATTTTTTTGGAAATTTATTTGGCACTAAACAGAAGGTAAAAACGCTGAAATATATAAATGGGTTACTTTTCTATTTCTTGAGAAGGGAAAGCTTTTGTTTTGAAAGCAAGGTAAGGGGCTTGGACAATCGTATTAGCCTGAAGGGCCTATCCGGTCCTCTACTGATTGATCCCGGGGGGTAACTTCCGGTTCTCACTGGTCTAATATCACGTGCTCGTATGTCTTGTGTTTGAAACCCGGTTTTAAATACCATAATAAGCTGAAGTAAGCGTCAGGAGAAGTAAACAAACTTTCAGGTGTTTGCAACATTTTTCATTAATCTTATTGAACCATTTTAATTTTTTGTTTATTAATATAGAACATAACAAAGAATATAAGTTGTCTACTATAGTATACGTCCATCTTATTATTTTATATTTACGACTATGAAGTTCCGTATTTTTTTATATGCGGGCCTAATATAATAAAGTATGAAATTCGTTACCTGTACGTTTCTATCAAAAAATACGGAACTTCATAGTCGTTCAAAGTTTCAAACGTCAAATAGAAAATAATAAGATGAACAATGTATAAGTTATTTATTAATATAAGCCTGCCTTCGTCAGGCAGTCAAAATTGACAGCACCCAAAAAAGTTTTAGCCGGCGTAGTTGTGCATCTTATTTCGTCTACGCTACGACTTTGAAAAGGTATTTTGCGAACGAAAAACTAACCCCCAGTTTCTGAAACGTCGATCTAAAGTTAAACTACGATTAGTAAACATGACAGTTGTCGAATGCGTCAAAATGTATGGATTTTGACCGTTGTTAATTAAGTAATCTAAACAGATTTGTGGAGCCATGTAATACTGAGACTGAGATAGCTACGTCTTCTGGTCGCCCTGTTCGGACACACATCCGTTTCCGGGACGTCTAGTTGCCATGGAGCTAAGAGTTGACAGATTAATAATGTCAATAGTCTACCATTCTTTATTATTTATTTTATTTGTATTTAGATGTTTGTATAGAAGAATATAATTACCTATACCTAAATACAAGCAGTTTTATTATTATTAAAAATCCTTCATGGTAATTAGAAGAACCCCTATAGAGTTACATAAATATTTCGAACCACGGCTTTTTGACAATTGCTTCAGATAATAAGCGCATAGTTTGTCTTCTATTCTACCACCTTCCAATAAAATTGGTTTCGTGTCGGCATGTGAAGAGTGGCGGGACTTAAATAAATATTTTGATCTTGTTTCGTTCGAATGTTTGTATTTTCTCATGTGATTTATTTACAAATCGTTAGGCGTTAACGGATCAGTTTTGTTTACACGCGCTTATTTTACAATTCCTACAGTTTTCATGAAATACATATGCTTATTGCGTTGTCTGATCCATACATTGATTCATACAGTTGCTATATACATACTACCACGGACTTTTTTATATCTCTGACGAATAAGACTGCATCCATACGCCATGAATGTGTACTGTGGCTAACTTTTTCCCCCAACTTGATTCATTTATACTATAAATGCTCAGCTCCTATACATGATTTTTTACTATTCTATATTAAACTATTCTATATTTACTATGACGTTTTACTATTCGTTCCTTGGAAATGTATAATAAGCACTTTAAAGAAATCGATATATTTCATCTAACATTGAACAAGTTTAAGAATGCAATAATTGAAAAACTCAAATTGCTAGAATTATAGTCGTTTTGTTGGTTGTTGGTTTTTGGTTTTTTTTTTGTATTCATTAAGTGAAATTATCTGTTTAATTTAGTTGATTTGATTTGTTTAGTTTTGTTTGATTTAGTTAATTGTTTCGATTGTTTTTGTATTTACTTCTTGATATATATTATATTATTCATAATTTAAGTATACGGTTTGTGGAAAATTGTACTGTTTTTACCTTGTACTATTGTAATTATCGTCACATATAGGTCTTATGTATTCTCATTTAAGTTTAAGTAAGTTTAAGTAATGACTGGTTTGTGATAAATAAAAAAATAAAAAAAAAAAAAAAAAAAAAAATACATATGCGAATACTGTTAATGCTCAACTCCTAAACATGATAGGTCCATGTTTAACAATCGTAAACCTTTCTCATGAATCACTATCTACCGAATCATGAAAACCGCAATAAAATCGGTTCATTAGTTTTAGAGTGAAGCGGGCCCAGGCGGACTTTGTTTTAGGGCTTTGTTTGTTGTAGGGGATTTTACTAAAGACGACTTAACGAATTCGGATGTCATTTGATACAAAGTCATTTTGTAACTGCAGTAAACACCATTATATTTCCATAGGCTTCATTTTGATAATAAAATTTTCAACAACCTGACATTAAAAGTAAAAAAAATATCAAGATACTTTGCAAACTCGAAATAACTTTGTTTTACACGAAATTATATCTGTGAAGGAGACAAAAAAAGGATAAATAATTAAGCCGAAACGGCTGTTGCGGTGTTCCTGCCAGTATTTTTAATTAAAAAAACTGTATAACGATCTAGGGGTCGGAGGTAAAAATTTTCAGCGCCTGAGTGATCATTAGGCATTCCCTGGGGACCCGTCCGTAATTATCTTGTGAAATACGTTTTGTTTCCATGAAATTCTTTTTCATTTCACCTCTAATTGACTTTATTTTGTCAAATGGATTCGTAAATATACTTTAATTAGAAGTATTTTTATTAATTAACTAACGACCCGCCCCCGGCTTCTCACGGGTACAATATCTGTTTCCAACAATTTGATTAAATACGCATTACGTAATTTAAATTGATACTAACGATCGCCCCCGGTTTCACACGGGTACCTACAATAGTGGTTTAAAAAAAATCGTAATAGCCACACAAATATACGCTATTACTACTTATCTATTAGAGATAGATATGTGCTACCGCGGACTTTTTTGTAGATCATTTTATTTCACACATTTCTGTCCTACATAATTTTATGTAGTAATAGTGGTATTAGATATACTGGTACGCTTACGCTCCGACGGATTAAATATTATACACTGTGAAAGCGCGCTGTGGCTAACTTTTCTCCTAACTTTATTCACTTCTAAAGGTGGTAAGTACATATAGAATAGATAGATCAGAAAATGAAAACCGCCACAACAAAATTGGTTCAGAAGTTTCGGATTGGATCTGACACAGACATGCGCCGGGGGACTTTGTTAGGATTCCGTACCCAAAGGGTAAATACGGAAACCCTATTACTAAGACTCCGCTGGCCGTCCGTCTGTCACCAGGCTGTATCTCATGAACCGTGATAGTTAGACAGTTGAAATTTTCACAGATGATGTATTTCTGTTGCCGCTATACCAACAAATACTAAAAAACAGAATAAAATAAATATTTAAGGGGGCTCCCATACAACAAACGTGATTTTTTTGCCGTTTTTATAGATAACGGTACGGAACGGAGTCCGACTCGCACTTGGCCGGTTTTTTTATGTAGTAATAGGGAAAATAGTACTAGAATTTGGATTTGAAATCAATGATGCTTTTGGGTTCTGTTCTTTTAATACTGGCTAAATATAGACATGGTTACCAATATATGTGGCCCACGTGGCAATATATAAACGCCGTGATGGTGTGTTTAAATAAAATTACCGTCACAGTCCTTTGTGAAAAAGTATCAATCCCAAACACAAAGCTTTATTTCGTCCGAAAAACGTAAGACCGCCACAAAATTACATATGACAATTGCTTTTTTGTCAAATAAAATCACACAAAACGTCGAAGCGAGAAAGTGGCTACTACCACAGTATAAAGATAACACAGTAGGATATCGGACGTGGCTCTCAGTCATCTGTCAAAAATATGGCAAATCTCAGTTAGTTCTAAATAGCCATAATTTCCAAAACGCAAAGGCAATGCTCGTATTGAAAACTACAGCTCTATAGAACCCTAAATAATAAAAATATGGCTCAATCCAATTTAAAACAATAACTATCAACTGTGTGCTGAGGAAATATTGTATAAATAAACTCACGTTTCCAGGATTAACTGAGATTTGCCACATTTTTGACAGGTACAAGATGACCTTGACCACGGCCCCTTAATATTGTCTAGAGCTAAGCAGTGTATAAAAGACAGGGAACATAGAAATCTTAGGTAGTGAAAGATGATTGTTATGCATAAAAGTAGTTTATCCTGGCTTGGACATATTGAAGAATAAAGGATGAACCGTATGGAAGTATGATAATATATAACCCCATTTACTTTATCCCTTATCTCAGTTCAGTATAGGCTATATTGCCAAATTTCTCTGAATTATCAGAAATTATTTTATATTATGCCCCCTTTATAATGTATCGATCTATCTATTCTCTGAATTATCAGAAATTATTTTATATTATGCCCCCTTTATAATGTATCGATCTATCTATTCTCTGAATTATCAGAAATTATTTTATATTATGCCCCCTTTATAATGTATCGATCTATCTATTATCACGCCTTTCATCCTAAGAGAGTTAGGCAGAGACAATCGAATGCCATTTGTTACGATACTGACATATCTCTTTCGCTTCTTTTATATTCATCATACATGCTCGGTGATTGTGTGTAGTTTTAATATTCCCATCGATCAATATATGTTCAATAAAAGTACACCTAGGTCGTCCTCTGCCACCGTTTCCGTTCACTTCAGCCATATAAACCTTTTTTGTCAATCTTTCGTCCTTCAATCTTTCAACGTATCCAAACCAGTTCCATCCAAACGTTTCTTCATTTTAGTCACAACATCATCTTTCATCTCTAATGACATCGTTCCGGATGCTGTCAATACGCTTTATATCACACATTCTACGTAAAGACCACATTTATCTTACTTTCATGCTTCTTATTCCATACACAAGTCTCGCTTTCATAAGTAAGTGATGGAACTAAAACAGCATTATGTATATTAATTTTACTTTTAGTTGTAGGTTGTGTATTTCTGCATACATTGTTTAGTCCACCAAATACCTTGCTTCCCGCTTTCACTCTCATTTAAATTTCCTTGTCTATCTTTTCAATTCTTGTAAACATAAACCATCACGCCTATTACACAAGAGGGGCTATACGAGGCTGGCAAATGCCTCTTTATAAATACACTACTTTCATCTCGTTACATCTTGTTTTTACATGGGCCCAAGAATGTATGAAGGGGTATTCGATATCCTTTATATATTGGCGTCAAGTACAAAGATTCATAGGTGTAATTTTGGTAAGGGGATGTTTAGTGCGAACTCTATTATTTTGTGAATAAAAAACTTAACTCAATGTAGAAGGCTCCGTCGAACCTCTGTATTCCCTGTGCCACCACTCTGGTTGCTTGAGTTATTTATTTACGAAGGATGCCTTACAATGCGTCCCCGCTCTGTATTTCTAAATCGCTTACAGAAAATCCCCAGCTGTAAATCGAAACAAATGGTCGACTATCGGAAAAATGCACTTACTCTGCGAATTGGGCGAGGGGGACACTTTTGTAACTCGATTGTCTAGTCTCCAAAAACTCAAGTTCACATACATAGTATTATATTTTTTTCAGTCTTCACGGGTTGTTTTACAGCTCCCGAAACCGTGTTACGGTTGCAGGGTACCCAGAGGAAGACCAAGTCTCCCTCGTTTAGCCGATGGTTTTTTGAAACTATACTTAACGAGTGGCTAGTTCTGTTGATATATTTTAGATGGAAAAACCTCTAACCCTAAAGTAAACATCGGTTTAAAACCAATTTAATTTTAATACCTACAATCTGAAGTTTCGCTTAGCACATTTATTTAAAATACGTATGAAAATGATGGTCACACACAAGCCAATATGAGTCCAATTGTATTCAGATAAAGCTCACTTTGCGTTAACAAATCAATCACATAATCGGCAATGTTTTGTTCGTGGTCAGACATTTTTGCCCACTGACTGGGCAGTGCCTACATACAGGCCTGCTTTAATGACAACATCCCTACAGCAAATCGCTCAAATCTTAATCCTATCTAAAGTGTGTATCGAGTTACTCATTTTAAATAGAACAGATGGCAAACCTGTCGCTGCACTTCATAGAACTGTAAATGGTTTATTATTAATATTACTGACGTCATGAAATATTATTAGGTAATTTACTTTTGCGTGATAGTATTTTTTTACGAGTTACGTGAGTATAATCCCCATGAGTGTAGTGGGTTAGAAATGTCACGGAACTGTGTTGTTTTCATGGCTTTTGTAAGAGATCTATTAGTTTGAGAATTCATATCTTTTTTTATTTTCATTTCATAAAATGTTTTTGGGATAAGTGCTGGGGTTGTTTTTCCTGTAAAAATGTAACATTGTGTTACTTAATGAAAAGGCTAAGGATATTTGTATGAATTTTACGGATATTGCATCCTAGAGGTGCTGGATTGTTATAGCCGGATCAGGAGGGTTAGAAACTTAGGACCGGTGGCTAGCCAAGGGTAGCCCGTACCAAGAATGTCCAACCAACTCTAGAATGCCGAGCAAATGATTGGACATTCTCGGGCCGGGCATTTCTTGGGTGGCCATTGGTGTGGCCCGTCGTTTTTTACCTTCGGGTCGAAACGAATGATGTCGCGGTTTTAAGTCCGGGTAACTTATAAGCAAAATCTACATAGGTACTGAGTTTTGAAATCCCATTTGTCCATAAAACACCTAATTTCTGAAAATATGTCAAGATAAAATCAGAGATAACAATTATGAAACCATAAACTTTCATGTTTTGATTATAATCAAATGGTAGATTTGGAAGGCTAACCGCTAGCGGAAGATATAAAAATAAGTATTTTTATAATTATTATTTTGATCTATCTGCTTGGATAATTATCTAGATTGGATTTTGAAACTGCAAAATCAGAATTTTTTGTCTTTCCATTGGAGAAGGTTAATTATTTTAAGTTATTGTATATTTATGCATCATTGAGACTAAAATGAAGAAAAGTAGTTTACGCTGGTTTGGACACGTTGAAAGAATGAAGGATGAAAGATTGACTAAAAAGGTTTATATGGCTGAAGTGAAAGGAAATGCTGCCAGCCAACCAGGATAACCTAAAATGTATTGATCGATGGAAATATTAAAAGTACACACAATCGCCGAGCATGTATGATAGGTATGATTAATATAAAAGAAGCGAAAGATGAATGTCAGTATGCCACAAATGGCATTAGCTTGTCTCTGCCTACCCCTCTTGGAATAAAAGTCGCAATGATAGATGATTTTGGCAATCTGTTTTAAGTTTTTTACTATCGTAGAAATAACGCATCTACTACAATGCCTCTGTTGAAAAGTTTAATATTTTATTTTGCACCAAGAAACCCACTTTTAAATAAAATGCATAATTTAAAGACATCTCAAAGAAATTCCTCGCGTACCTAGGTATTCTGCAGTTCCAAATTGTGCTTAAATGTCAACAATGCTGAAAATTAAATGGACATGACTTTGTTTTAATTGCTCCATCAGAATTTTATTGATAGAATAAGGTTCTTCTTAGGCTTTTCGCCTCAGCTTTTCCCGTGAAAATTAACAAAGTACAAAAATAACCTTAAAAAAAATAAACGTATCCAACGTGGTTTGGACACGGTGAAAGAATGAAGAATGAAAGATTGATTAAAAAGGTTTATATGCCTGAAGTGAAAGGAAATTCTAACAGAGCAATAGATCGAAGGCAATATTAAAAGTACACACAATCACCGAGCATGTATGAAAGGTATGATGAATATAAAAGAAGCGAAAGAAGTATATCATAAATGGCATTCGATTGTCCTTTTGGGATAAAAGGCGTGAAACACTTCGTCAATAACAGTGAAACTTCATTACAATTAGATAATATTTAGGAGTATGGAAAACGGACGAGGTAAACAATCCTCTTAAATACCGTATCCATAATGATATCCTTCTTCCTAACTCCACGACCCTCGTTTCGTGTACAAGATCCTCTCAAGAATCGCATACATTAATCAGTAACTACTTTTGTGTTGTCTCAGTTTTATTTACAATTTCATTCACCATCGTTTCTCAATGTTTGTTCGTTTTGTTTTCAAATCGATTTATTGTATTTCAATCGATTATGCCGAGATAAGCTTTACTTTTTTGGATTTATTTTAAACTAGTACTGTACATAGCTTTGCTCGTATTTTGATTTTACGCTGAAAAATTCATCAAATTCAGTTCAGCAGTTTCACTGGCTATTCTAAAATTGCGTGTTTTCGGATCTGTTTTTCGTACTGCCTATGTGTGTATGATACGATGTATGAATCGATGAAGGAAGAGTAATACACCGTCGAGAGATGACCCATCCTCATTGTCTACCCCATAGTAAAAAGAGCTGGCCATTGATTGCCCGGCTCGTAAATGTGCAGGCAGGACATCGTGTATTGGCTTCCAATTGCCGGGTCGTGCATTTCTGACCGGCAATTCTCTGTCCGGACTGTGTTTTTTTTAAAGTAAAAAATGCTCGCCCAAGGGCCTTATATTTTAATATACTAAAAAATTCAATTGTCTCTGCCTACCCCTCTTGGAATAAAAGGCGTGATGATAGATAGATAGAATACTTATAAATTAAAAATACTGCTATTCATAATTTTAAGTTTATTTAATGATTTACAACAGATTGGCCAATTGCCACCTGTTATGTTTAATATGGACAACTGACAAAATGTGAACACTGTTACTGGTATCTCTGGCGACACCACAAGGTATAAAGACCGTGAAGAACACATCTTCCTTCCCCCATCATCTACGCAATATAAAAAACTTGTTACGGTAGCAATCACAATTTAAAGTTTCAAAGTAATAGCATTTGAAAATGATAATAAAACAAAAGTTTGTTCAAGAAACAGTGTTCTTATCTCCAGTAAAGTTCTCCAACTATCTCGCAGATGTATTAAAATTCATTTCATGCATTTGACGGCAACCGGCGTAACCCTTCGTAATCCAGGCCGATTCAATGCCATTCTGCAAAATTAAAAATAAACTGAAACGAAATTGGATTGATAAAAGTTGTTCCTTTTGGGTTTCATGTTGCTTTCTTGATCGGTTGCTCTGTGCAAAAATATCACGTCGAACCGAAGTGAAAGAAAGGAAAATGTGTTACTTTCGCATTTATAATATAGAGGGGGTGATCCACTGGCGGAGTTTACTGTTGTCTCGGACGGATGGACCCCGCTAATGGAACACCCCCTTTAGGATTAGGATAAAACTGGACATTAGCGAAATCATCCATAGATGGTGTCAATTACTTTGAGTATTTACCAAAGGAGACGTGAAGGGTGTGAACCACCGAACAATTTTTTCTGCCACTTTTGGCGGGGGCGGGGGGTGGGGGAGGGGGGTGATTGAGATCTCTAAACGAAATAGATCTATCTAACTATTTTATTCATTACGCCTTTTATCCGAGGAATAGGCAAAGACAATCTAATGCCATTGTTACGATCCTGACATACCTCTTTCACTTCTTTTATATTCGTCATTGCCTTCGCTCAATAATTTTTTTATATGTTCAATAAAAGTATACCTAGGTGGTCCTCTGCCAGCATTTCTTTTCACTTCAGCCTTTTAAGTCAATCTTTCATCCTTCATTCTTTCAACGAAATAGAATTGTGATTAAATATTTTTGCATAGTATCCCTGCCAACTTCAGTTTGAAGAATATGATTAAAAGTTTTGTATTTGTTGCCAGTTTGCGTGCAGTCCCGTCTCACTCAGATTTTTAATGTCTTTTACATTATAATTCAAATTGTGTACCATGAGGTTATGTTACCTAGTAGACGATTGGAATTTAAACAGGGTTCAATCCCTGTTATAGCCACAAACACTAAGCACCAAAGCGATTTGTGTTTTGTAGGGCACACTATAAGATATTATTTAAATCTCGTTGTTGTCAAAAAACACCTACCTATATATTTTCTTTCGACATCTCGTGCTTCGGATGGCACGTAAAGATGGGGGAGCATTTGATATGGACAACTGGTAAGAAGTTGACACTGTTGTTTGCGTCACTGGCCACACTGCAAGGTATATAGGCCGTGAAGATATGCTAAAGATGGGCAACTGACTAAGGCTGACATTTACAGCAGATTTAATGTGTGTTAACATAAGTGCAATTCAGCCTAAATGTGGACATTGTTACCAGTGACCATGGTCTTGTTCTACCAAATATCTCTTTACAAAAAAAATGGCCAAGAGTGGATGTTTTTCAGGATTTTCGTTTATGTTTTCCTGTAAACTACGAGTTAGGCCCCATATTTCCATCTTTCTTCAAATTTCAGTGTCAGTGGTTTCGGAGATAGGGCGGGGGGGGGGGGGGGGTTAATGCTCCTTTAATATATATTTAGTGTTTCTTATAACGAAGCCCTTTCATTTGATGTGTCACATTGATGCACTTGTTTTTAACTTTATCAAAATTCGATTATTTACGCTATATTAAGTCCGTAGGGTTATCAAACTCTACATTGTACTAAATTCGTCCAGTACATTCGGAGAAAATAAGAGTGATCCTATAAATTAGGTCCTTCTGTTGCTCTGTTGTACACTTTTGTATTTATAATATTAGGTAAGTTTCCCATATAACTGGATAAGAAAAACCAATTTTCCAGAATGTTTTTAAGACAATGTAAAATTTTCGGAACCCCACCGACCCTTAAAAGTGCTATACAAAATGTAAATGAACATAAGCGATTTCGTTTATGCCTTCAGGCGGCACAATACACTTGTTATACTGTTTTCGTTTATTTCTTTACTGTATGTAATAGAAAGAAAAGTTTTACAAAGAATTTTCGTAATATTTTAGCTTTTTCGCTTTTAACATGTCAAAGACAGTATATTAAAAACAAGCTTCTATCCGGTTTCTGTGCGGTTTCACCCGTGGCTGTAATTTGCTCCTCCCCCGCCCGCTTTCGCGGTATAAAAAGTAGTATGGGGGGGGGGACCTCTCGGTTGTAAGAAAAATATTTTCTGCCAATTTACTCCCTGCAGTTTTTTTTATATATTTTTTTGGTTTGTTTGAAAGAATTTCTGTCTCCATCTCTCTACCTATAACTGCAACTTATTTTTAATGTTTAGATTTGATTTAAGGTTTTTATATTAATAAATAAATAAAATTGCTACAATAAAAAAATTTATAAATGTAATGGAGATGTTAATTTTATGCTTTAAATTTTGTATTTGAAATCAACGATATGGCATATTTTAATTGGCCATATCATGATCGGCCCACGACATAAATTAGTTTAATATTTTTCGCTATAGAAGCTATTCATTAAATAGCAAGGATGAGTGTAATACACGGCCTGTTTTATTAAGTTCCAAGTCCAAAAGATAGTGCGAATATCTTTTACGCCTTCGCGTTTTATGTGAACACACCTTGGTCATAGAATATTTCTTGACAAAATTACGTAGAAGCGACTTGTCAAATTAAAAATAATTATTTTGTTGATAAAAGTTTAAGGTCTAGTGTGTATTTTTACATTGTAAATAAAAAAGTGATTACAAACTTTTTGAAGTTGCGCCTACGGGTTGTGAAAATTGTGTGAGTGAATTTTTACATTGCAAAATAACAGGATCTTGTTGGGAATTAATTTAGATTAGTAAAATTAATAGCATTTAATTACATCAAAAAGCGCGTACGAAGTTCACGCACCCACATTTTGGCTAGACTATATGATATCCTAAATGCTAGTGGGATATATTATAGATGTGACAATTCTGTTTCCAGAACTTATTCTTTGGTTATTCGTTAATCGTAGAGCTGTCATACCCAGTTTACTGCGCCTGTAAAACTTTTATTGACACTGCGCAGTACGTAGTGTGAACGGTTTTATGATTTACTAAATAACGTCACATTTGAACAGATTTGGATGAGATGCAAAGGAATATATCCTCAATACTAGTATAGGGTACCAGATATGGCTTCGTCTTTGGAAATTTCCGAAATGTGACATAAGAGTTTATCCTGAAGAATTTCCAGGATCGCCAGCTATTTCTGTGCAAAAAGTCGTAAGTATTTTGGCGTGTAAAAAGGACAAAGAAACAAAAAATTATACTTTTGCATTTATACATTGGTTAGGATGTTCAATTCTGTTTTGACACCACCTAATCTTTGGTAATTCGTTAATCGTAGAGCCAGTCATACCTTACGAACGCTAGTTTACTGCGTCTCTTAAACTTTTATTGACACTGCGCAGTACGTAGCGTGAACTGTTTTATGATACAACATCCATTCTCTACAAATAACATGGAATATCGTTAATAAGTTTCTTTTAAGTGGAAACGCGTTGTAAACTGTAGAATGCTAAAAATGTGAAGGCGGATATTTACATACATAAATATAATCATATTTACATGAAGGTATCACATCACACCTATCTCCCGTTAATGAATTATTTAATTAAAATTATGACTTATTGATTAGGTACTTGTTCTAGACTAAAATAACTTAGACTTATTTTTTAATACGTTTAATAAAAGTCTGTTCAATAGAAGTCCTGCTAAGTATATAATTGGGTTGTTTATAATTTGTTTCATTCATACGTTAATTTTTTTTTTCACGCGCGATTTATTTTGTCAATATTTCTTTAGAAAAATGTGAGCGTGATGGGCTGCTATTAAAATGAATAAGATAACCAAGGATAAGATAGACCGAGGTTCACGTACCAGAAACATGAGAAACTACGATTTTTCAACAAAACCTGTCCGGCGATAATACACGAAACGGCCTTCGGCTATCGGAGTATTATACAAAAAGTATTAGAAAAAGCAAGTTGTAGTTAATGTTTTCTTAAAATATATGAAATTATCTATGAAATAAACTAAATAAAATTGTATATTAATTCATATGTTAAAAAATTTAGAGTCGCCTAGTCGGTTAAAAATACGCAAAAGATTGAGGACTTTCAGGGCTTCATAAAACTTATTTGAAACATATATTGAACATTTTATTTCGTTTATATCATGTTTAATATATCTGTCTTTAGAATGCAACTTTAATTTTGAACCCAAGGCATATAGTTATCGCATAATTTACGGATAGCTGCAGCATATAATTAGTATGGGAGAAACAGAACTTTGTTTCGTGGGTCACAAACGAGTAACAACTTTGTTATCAGATATTTTGCAAAATCCAATGAAAATTAAGCGCCATATATTCCAGTAAACGTCTCGATAGGAATTTTTGCAAGTCGATACTTAATCGATTCTCCGTCCGATTAAAAGTATCGGCTTTGGTCGGGTGACTTGCTTTATTTGTGATTCTCGGAAATTTCGAGTGAAAAGCGATTTTTTTTGTACTGATGGCAGTTTTGATCTTGTTTATGCGGGGTTTGAGTCTAAGCGACTGTTTTTTCGGTCGAATCGGGTGAACGTGGCATCGATTGCGATGATTAAAGAAAAAGGATGGGATGTTTTAAAATATGTATTCACAATAAAGATAGCTTCGGCTTATCGATGGAAATTGGTATTTATGGACAATAAATTACTGCGAAATTAATACGTTGAACCGATTTTTACACTCATTTAGATTACAGCAAGAAATATTACTTTTGAGATTAAGTCTCTGTCTACCCATATATGAGTACATTATTTTTCGACGTGGAACAAAAGCAGACAGACAGTCAGCCAGACATAAATGTAAAATAGTGTAGTTAAGGTTCCAGGGTACCCAGCGGAAGACCAAGTCTCCCTCGTTTAGCCGATGGTATTTGTGAGGCTATACCTATCGAGTTTTGTTGAGGTATATTTAGATGAAGTGTGGTTTGTCGGATTATGTACATAAGTTTTTAATTATAAAAAACATGACCGGGATCCGGGATCAAACCCGTGTTCTGCCTAACTTGTTTGTATGTTTGTATTTTTATTAATTATTATATTACTTTTTATTACAGGTAAACAGCAACATCTTTCTACTTGACCGAAATACAAGGTAGTTTTTTAATTACTTTACGGCTCCCGAAAGCATAATAAATAAATCTACCAACTTAGTTTAGAAAACGATCTCTAATTTATCCAAAAGAAAAGGCAAGGGCAGTGTGAAAACTATATATCATTCCACAATGTATCTGAGTCCGAACCGAAGAATTGCCAGCCAAAAATGCCCGAACAATGGCATACGTGGAAGCCAGTACACGAATTCCCGCCCGGACATTATCGGGTCGAGCATATTCGGGCCGGGCAATTCATGGTATTGTGCCGAAAACATGTCGCGAGCACAGAATCCATAAGATTTTGCCTACAAAAAAAAAATTTTTTACTTCAAAAAATTATTATTCGGAAAGTCTTAGGTCAAAACCATACATTTTCACATATTTGACTGATTAACTTCAGAAATTGCACGTTAGAGAAGTCTTCCTCATCACACCTTTTACCCTAAGAGGGATAGGCAGAGACAATCGAATACCTTTTGCTATGATTCTGACATACCTCTTTCGCTTCTTTTATATTCATCATACCTTTCATACATGCTCGGCGATTTTATATACTTTTAACATTGCCTTCGATCAAAATTTTTATTGTAATACTACTCGGAAACACCAGGAAACCTATACCATAGACTCTCTATATGAGAACGCAATGCAATACACAGCTATATTAAAATTCCATCCCAATTCCAATATGCGAAGTATTCATATTGAATTGATATTGCTTTAACGCGACACCTTTTTGTAGATATCACTTACAATAATTATTGCCCGAAATCAAAGAGCATGCATGAAAAAAATTATGAATTACAATGAAGCGAAAAAGGGGAGTAACCGATAAGACGTGAGCATATCTAAAGTGTATTTTTTTTTCTTCGCGGCTTTACGGGTTACCTTACAGCTCCCAGGAACCGTTGCCGGCCCCAGGGTACCCAGCGGAAAACAAGAGTCTTCTTGATAATTTTTTGAGGCTATACCTAACGAGTGGCAACTAAATATACCTCAACAGAACTGGCCACTCGTTAGGTATCACTAAAAGAACTTATCCTGAAGAATTTTCGGGATACAAATAGCTTCTGTAACTCTCCGACACTCTACCTCTGTGCAAAAAATCACGTTGATTTGATGCACTGTGTTAACGTGAAAGGAGAAACTATAATATTTGTAGAGATATAGGATTAGGAACCCGCTCCAGTTTAGCACAGGTAGAAAAAAAATATCGAAGACCAGCTTTCCGCCTAGACTTCGTTCGTTGAGTTTATCTCCAAGCATTTCCCAGATAAGTGGGCGGTGTCACTCTGTGCTAAAAATCACGTCAATCCGTCGCTTCGTTTTGACGTGAAAAAAGTACAAAACAGTTTCGAATTTAATAACTATAAGTTATATCATTAAAAGTTAATATTCATATTAAACAGAACTTCAAGTTAACTAATTATGTAATTTCCTTTGCTAATTAGACATCATATGAAGCGTGGGTTTTCATTTTAAGGTTAGTTCGTATTGTTGATACATACATAACATATCTTCACGTTTGTTTCTCATATGGTTAGGCAGTTTCTCTTGCTTTATCCAAATTTATACAAACGTTTCGTATAATAGATACAAGAATGATATCGAAACAATTATGTCAGGATATATATTGGAATTAAAGGCGTGATTATAGATAAATAAATACATAGATAAAAGTACACCTTATTTAGTACTAGCTGTGTCCCGCCCTACCCCCTACCCCTGCCCCTAGCCCTGTCCCTACCCCTACCCCTACCCCTACCCTGTTTCCCACGACTTCGTACATGTCTATTTCAGAATGTTGGCAAACATACACTTCGTACATAGCTTTTGTCATGTTCACCTCTGCCCACCCCGTTCCCGTCGTCATGCCGTGATGGTATATAGCCTATGTCACTCACGAAGTATGTAGCTTTCTAATGGTGAAAGAATTTTTAAAATCGGCCCAGTAGTTTCTGAGCCTATTCATTACAAACAAACTTACAAATGTTTCCTCTTTATAATAGTAGTATAGACAAGCTTCTGTCCGCGGTTTCTGTGGCTGTAATTTGCCCCTCCCCCGCCCGCTTTTGTGTTATAAAAAGTAGTATATGTCATTCTCTGACCCCTAAACTACCACTATGCAAAAAATCATGTCAATCCCATGAAAAACAAAAACAAATCTATCCCACAGGAACCATACATTTTTCCGGGATAAAAATTAGCCTATTATTTGATATCCTGTTTGAGTTGTGAATAATTTCTGTTTTTAACTCAATCCTGATTCAGATCAATAGACACCTGAACAAGAGTGGCAGTCTTATCTCCCAAGGTGTTCCAGTTCATTTGAGACAGGTCGTGACTATCTAGAGAGCAATCATGCGTTCTACAAAGGTAGTAGGTATATTTTGAATTTCAAAGTACGGATCAAAACGCGTTTGATGTCTGTATATGCTTCATATATTCTAATTACTTTCCGCCTTCGACTTCGGCCTTGAAATTTTTTTTATTTGAAATGCTTGTTGAAATGGTATGTTCAAACTTGAAATTTGAAATTTTCGAGATATGTGTGTGTATGTTTGACTATACACTATTTCACTGATCGTAAAATTAAATACACATCCCTTGCACAATTATTTTGAAGCGATTTGGGGGTTTTTATAGTGATTTTTGCAATTGCTTTTGGAAAGCACCCTTTTCAGTGCATAATTTTTGAAGTCGGTACACTTTTTTTAAAAGGCATTATTTTATTTGCGCCGTTTGGAGTTGTAACCACGGGTCCATGAGGTCTTGGAGCGAAGAAATTATGTAAAGAACTACCAACTCGTCGTATTGACATTTCTGGGGACAAGAGGGCTAGGTTCTGGGGTATAGCTATTCAACGAGGAAACGCTGGCAGCCTTTTAGGCAGTTGGCACCTTTACCACAGGACAGTGATTTCGAGAAGTATTATCAACCTCTTGTGCTTCGGAAGGCATTTAAAGCCGGCTACCGCACTTCTAAAAATAATAACAGATACATCTAGGAACATTAAAAGTACAGCAACAGGCTTTCCACCAGGGGGCTTAGACAATGTTCAACTTTCAACAACTTTAAATGTATGGGGACCGACTGAAATACAATCACGTGACTTAACTAAACTGTCTCACTCTGACGAAACCAAGGATTATTGTATACAAACCCCTTCAAGTATAAACTCCTTGTAAAAACGAAGCGTAATTATAATCATTTTGTCTTCCATTAGCGTCTTTCATGAACGCAAAGTTAGCGGTCTGCCCATACCCTGTTTTGGCTCATCAGCTAATTTTTTGAGGTTATTGAGCTTTTTATGGCTGCACATACTTTTTATATAATTATTATAATTCGGTTATAAGTTTCAGCATAAATAGTATGTTTTAGCGTTCCGAGAATAGAATACTAGCGTGAGCAGAGCGTTCGTACATTGTCTAAGGGGACTGTTCTGTTTAACATAGACAGCTGATTGCAAGTGTACACTTATACTGCTCTGGCTACACCGCTAGGTATAAAGACCGTGTAGGTGTGTATTGGATTGGAACCGATGTACCCAATACTAAAATCGCCCTACAAAGCGAAACGCATAGTTCGCATAAATTTGAACTCAATGCACAGAATCTTCGTAGAGCTGTGAATATTCCAGTCTGATCCGGTTTGATCCGGATTTTGTACTTAAAATACACCTCATAAAATATGGAAAAGGTTTTCTTTGTAGGTATACCGACTTCTCGTGCTTCGGAGGGTATGTAAAGCTGGCCGGCGTCTCCACTTCTTCTAAAAACAGACACTTATGTCTATTAAAGAAGTGACACAAACAGACTTACCTTGGCAAAAAGTTGACACAGTTTCTGGTGGCTCTGGCCGCATAGGCCGTGAAGATATGTGTGTGTGTGAAGTATCAATATAATTATTTAAATGTCGATGGTGTGAAATTAACTTTGGAAAAATAGTCCTATTTAGGTTTGAGTCCTAAATAGGACTATGTTTCTGTACTAAATGCTATCAAATTCCGTTTGGCCATTTATGCGTGATAAAGTAACAAAAATATATGGAATAGCCTTTTCTTTGTAGATGAAGTGAACTTGGAAGGCCTAGGTTTGAGTCCTAAATGCGACTATTGGATACTTTTTTGGCAGTGTTAATTCAAGTATCATCTATTACTGTCTCTGGCCGCACCGCGACCGTGAAGGTGTGTGAAGGAAGGGTAATAATGGGGAAAATTGATTTTTTGTACCCATTGCGCTATCAATGCTTTTATTATAAGAAACAATAAGATTTTCTATTTAAAACATAATAAAGTACAAATAAGAAAGATAAGAGCATAAAGGATTCTTTTAAAATTTCTTTGCCTTTATTTTCCTTTCTTGACAATATTGCCAAGACAACCTCTCTAATGTGGATATGACATGAAAGGACACTGGTCAATGTACGGGTTAAGACAAGACTTTAGTACAAAACACAATATACTTTACTGAAGAGGTAAAGTTTTTAAGTTTGGATGTAGGGGATAATCTCTGAAACTACTGATCCGATTCTGAAAATTCAGGTGCGCAGTAATAAGTTACCTTAGGTTTCGTTGGTATCGTTTTGTGTCGCGCGACAGAGCTCTAGAAAAATAGTTAATTGTGATGTTTTAAATGGGAAAGGCTATCTTAGGACGTCTAAATTGCGGGAACATAGTGTTTCCAATCATTAATTATAATTATTATGTTTGTATTTTAACATAATCATCATATAACGTAAAAGCCATTGCGACTATAAAACGATAGAAAAATACAGTGGTACAGGAGTTAGTACTAGGCGAAATATTTATTATTTCTTACTTTTCAGTGCAAATTTTTGAAGTCGGTACACTTTTGTTAAAAGATTTATTATTTAAAACAAATTCACAGGCGGAAAGTAATAAGCTAAATATAATAATGTGGTACATATAATTTCACCTGACAGTGTTAACGAAACCTTAGTTAATACTCAGTGTAACAGTATACAGCTGAATGCAGTGAGGATGCCCTGTCATATCCGCTCCCCAGACATTGTGGGCGGGTGTCGGGTTCCTAAGGTTAGGGTTTTGTCTTCGATTAAGCGGAGCGATAAGCGATTTTATACGCTACTAGAGATTTTGACTAAGCCTATTGTAAGCTTAAAATACTAAATCGAAACTAAACTAAGGCCATTATTCATAAACATATTTTAGCAACGTTTTTGTTAAAATGTGTTTTGTTTCTTTCTATTATTAGTAAAGACAGGTTTGTTAGAGAGTGACAAAACATATTTTAACTAAAACGCTTATAAAATGTGTTTATGAATATGGCCATAAAATACTAAATGTGAAATATTCACTTATCTGATTCAACAGTTCGTCCTTTCCCATTTTTTTCATAAAATAAATCACCAAATTCAACTCTCTAAACTCTATACCTATTTATCTACTCTCTTATACCTAAGAGCTGGCCATTATTCGACCAAAAGAACACAAGTTGCTGTGTGTACGAGACACCAGTAATAGTTGTCCATATTAAACAGAACAGGTGGCCTTAATGGAACTAGATGTGTTTTTTAACAGGCGTAAGTATCTGTTATATTTAAAAGTGCTTAGGATTTTTGAGTGAGATTTGAACCTGAGTCCCCCGGTTTCACGTCCAACTCTCTACCAATTACGCTATCGACTCATTTTTAACCGAACTTCAAAAATAGGAGGAGGTTCTCAATTCGTCGGAATCTTTAATTTTTTTTTATGTATGTTCCGCGATTACTTGAAGACGCCTGGTCCGATTTGGAATTTTTTTTTGTTTGTAAAGGTATACTTTCCAAGTGGTCCTATAGTCATCAAGTCAGGATCTGATGATGGGATCCTGGAGAAATCGAGAACACTTCAAATTTTATAGGCACACTTAAAGCGATTGCATTGGTTTTGAAGGCGATTTTTTTTTCATCTATCGTCAAGTTTTTGTCTATTACATAGCTATACCCAACTTATAACCTTCAATTATAACGCTTTTTTGCAATTCGTTAACGCTTTCAAAAACGCTTTGTAATGACGGCATCAAGAAGCCACAACCTTAGTGTTTATTAAAAGCTCAAGCAAGTTATCGTTCCGCGATCTTTACATCTTCCAGTGTAAAATATCGAGTGTTATAAAATGTTTCATGTTATTGATACATACAAATACTAAGCCAGTAACGGTTATAGGGCGAGGTAATATTAATTACAAGCTTCTGTAATTAAGCCCCTCCCCCGCCCTCTTTCGCGGTATAAAAAGTAGTATATGTCATTTTCTGACCCCTAAACGAACACTATGCAAAAATCATGTCGATCCCGTGAAAAACAAAAACAAATCTAACCCACGGGAACCATACATTTTTCCGGGATAAAAAGTAGCCTATGTACTATACCAGACTATAATCTAGCTCTGTGCCAAATTTCATCCAGATTCTGGCGTGATTTAGTAACAAACATACATACATCCATACAAACTATCGCGTTTATAATATTTTCATATTTTCACACCAAATTGGAACCAAAGAATTATACTATATCTTCATTTCAAACAATGTTTTATCTTGCTCTAATATTGATATCAATGTCCACATTTAGCCAGCTGTTCATATTAATCAGGACATGTGGCTTGCTACGTGTCAATACCCTTGTCTACAGCTGTCATATTCTACGTCACCCACTGATAGATACTATTAGATTAGATTTTTTTATATACACCGATCGATGGTTTTAAAGTAAATTAAAAAATTATTACCTAACTGTCGAATCTCACTCATGCCTAATATGCTATGAACCAATTTTCTTTAAGAACTTGTGCTTTAATCTATTTCTAGTGTTTCATAGGGCACGTAAATCCGGCCGACAAAAATAACAGGCTTTGCACGTGTTCTGTTTAATATGGACAACTGGGGACTGTTTCTGGCCAACGTAAATTTGTGTACCCTATCTCCGCTACTGTTTAAAAACGAATGGCATGTCTTTAAGGAAAGTCATCGAGACTTTACGAGACATGTCTAGTTGCCAGTACACTTTACAATTTGTCGTTATTTTGTATTTTACTGCGACACTAACATGTCTTTATTAATGTATGGATATTGAAGCATTTTATTTTACGGTTGAAAATTGTTGTAAATTTTAATTGCAAAGTATCAAATCAAATCAAATCAAATATCTTTATTTGCCAGCTCAGTCATATGAACACAAACCCATATGGGTGCACAAATATTAAACAATAGCGAAGATTGTAAGTGAAGTTACAATTCAATATTTAAACATAGTTAATACAGAAAAGAGAAAAACCAAGACTTGACACAACAAATCAAACAAATGTCAAGTTATTATGTAGCAAATAATTACAATAATTCAAATAATGTCAAGTTTCAATTCAAAAATATCAATAGTCAAACAAATAATCAATAAACACTGTCAAATAATTTAAATATAGTCAAAAAAGAGAACAATAAGACAATTACAATAGACACAATTCCACATAATATAAAAAATAAAAATAAAAAAGAAGGTCATATACCTAAGTCGTTCCCAGATACTCGTCAATAGTGTAGAACTGCTTTTCCAACAGCCATTTATGCAGTACCTTTTTAAATGTAATTAATGGTAAATCTTTAATATTTGCAGGAAGTTTATTATATATTAAAATAGACATACAGTAAGCATTACTTTTAAATATATTAAGTCTGATTTTTGGTAGACACAATGTATTTTTGTGTCTAGTAGCCTTTTTAAGAACCTGTTCATGGGTTTTATAATAATTGTCATGTACCTTTACAAACATGCAAATTTGCTTAATGTACATTGATGGCAGGGTTAACACCTCTAGTTTTCTAAATAGTGGTTTGCAGCTTTCATAGAAGGGAAGGCCACACATTGCTCTAATACATTTTTTTTGTAGTTTAAAGACTTTAGCTACTTCAACTGAGTTTCCCCATAATATCAGACCATAATTAAGTACTGATGACACATATCCATAGTAGGCAGAGAGTGCAGCCTCTAAGGAAGCCACCTGTCTTACTCGCCGTAATGCATAAACAAATCTATCCAATTTTGAGCAAACTTTATTAATATGTTCTTTCCAATTTAAATGCGTATCCAACGTTATGCCTAAGAATTTGTTCGTGTCTACTTGTTCTATGTTTGTGTTTTGGTGTCGTATGGTTAGACCTATATGTTTTGATTGATAGGTTCTGAATACAGTAATTTTAGTTTTTTGAACATTAATTTTTAAATTATTAGAATTAAGCCATGTAATAATTTTGTCAATAGTAGTATTAATGTCAGTTTCTAATTTGTTAATGTCATTTTCCTTTATCAATATTGTAGTATCGTCAGCAAACAATATACACTGGTGAGGTACAATATTAGGAAGATCATTAATATAGAGCAAAAACAACAGAGGCCCCAGTATACTGCCCTGTGGTACACCACTATTGTTTTGCCTTTGTTCAGACCGAAACATTTTTTGTTTGTTATTTACTACTTTATTAATTTCTGTGCATTGATTTCTATCCTTCAGATAGCTTCTTAGCCAATCACAAGCAACTCCCCTTACACCATATTTCTCAACTTTATGCAACAGCTTCTCGTGATGAACGAAGTCAAATGCTTTGCTCATGTCAAGAAATATTGCAGTCAAGGGTATACCATTATTTAAGCTCTCTGTCACTGTTTTTACTAAATTGAAACAGGCCAGTGTGGTAGAGCTATGTTGCCTAAATCCAAATTGTTCAGCTTTTAATATTTTGTTTTGTTCAATAAAACTACACAACCTGTTATACATAGCCCTTTCAAAGATTTTTGATAATATTGGTATCAATGTTATGGGTCTATAGTTTCCTAAGTTAGTTCTATCTCCATTTTTGTACAATGGCTTTACTATAGAATATTTTAGTTTAGCTGGAAACACCCCTTGCTCAAATGATAAATTTATTAAGTGACTAAGTATGTTCATTAAGTAAGGTGAACATATTTTTAGGATACTAGTACTCAATCCATCATATCCTACGGAATTGCTGTTTTTTAATGATGTAATTATTCTATATATTTCATGTGGATCTGTTGGTAATAGGAAAAAACTATCCGCAGTCGAAGCCAATGTAGTATCTCTATAGCTTACGACACCGCCTGCATCATCAGTAATGTCCACAAAGTAGTCATTTATTAAATTAGAAATTGCATTAGGTTCAGTGTATACCGTATCATCTTTTACAATTCTATTTATTTGTGTTTTGGAATTTGTTTGCCGTATGGTATTTTTTATAACATTCCAACTAGCCCGACATTTGTTGGAGTTTCTCATTATATATTTATTATTGTAAATTGTTTGTGCTGTATGTATACATCTTCTCAGTATTTTATTATATTTGCAATATTTTATTTTATTTTGTATTTTACTACCATTTGACTTAACATATCGGAGATATAAACATCTTTTAATTTTGCATGACCTTTTAAGGCCCCTTGTTAACCATTTAATTTTTCTATCTCTATTTTGTATCCTAACTGTTATTATGGGAAAACAAAGATTGAAAAACAATACTATAATATTATGAAAGCTATTAAAACTATCTTCAAAATTGTTTGTTTTGTACTCCTCAGCAAATGATAAGGCTGACATACACTCTACAAATTTTTTAACATTATATTCACAATAGTCTCTTTTCTGAACAAACAAAACATGTGTGGAACATCTTTGAAGTCCTGCCCCAATAGATAGTGATTGAGCCGTTTCATGATCCGACAAGGCGAGATGATGAACCCCGGGCTCCACCTCAGCAAAATTAGAAGCAAATTGATCCAGGCAGCTTTTCCCTCTAGTTGGACATTTTATAAGTAGTTCAAAATTATAGTTTTTAAAAGTGGAAGTTAGATGTTGAGTGTGATTATTGTTCCTAAGAGTATTTATATTCCAGTCACCACATACGATTATCTTCTTATTCCCATGTTTATTTGTCATATAGTATAGCAAGGTGTTCAGTTTTTCAAAGAATATGTTCAAGTTATTATTATCAGGAACCCTGTATATACATATTATTGTTATTCTTGGTTTGTTTAATTCCACTCCACAGACTTCGAAGTAGTGACTAACTGAAATTTCCTTTAACTTGGGTATTAACCTGTATTCAATGTTGTCCTTAAGAAGGATGCAAGTACCTCCCCGGTGTTCATTCTCGCGGGAAAAGGAATCAGCAAGTTTAAAATTCGGTAGGTTCAAGTTTTTTTCAAAATTTCGTTTAATGAAAGTCTCACTGACACATATGGCATCTATTTGTACTTTGTTCTTATTGAGATCGTTTAAGGCAATTTGTAGCATATCCAATTTATTTATTAATCCTGCAATATTCTGGTGAAGAATTGTGAATTTTTTACCTTTATTCACGAAAACAATCCATTTGAGGTCTTATTTTACCCTTTGACATCCTATTAAAGTAATAAGGAATTGTACCCTTAATTTTATACATATGTTTGTCAGTGTGCTCACTCCCATTACGTCTATTCAATTCTGACTTCATTTTTGCGAAAAAGTAAGGTATTGTTCCCTTGTGTTCAACTTTATGTGTTCCATTTGTGTTCTGTTTCTTTTTAAGGTGCGCTCGTTTATTGTTTCTGTTTATGCCAGTAAGGAATCTATCTTTGTAGTCAAAAGTGTTTATTTCATGTATAATTATATCCGTAACCGTCATTAATGTATTTGTGCTTTGTGTGTCAATATTTATATATTTACAATTGTCATATAGATTAACCAAGCATGCTATATGGTTATTCAGCATTCTTTCATTAAGTGATTTGTTCTGTATTACTTGAAGGACAAAAACTTGTGTATTTTTTAATTTTCTTAAACTTAACGTCAACTCCTTTAACAACTCAAACGGGTTATTGTCATTTGCACCAATCATTAATATGACTCGATCCGATTTACATGTCTCTTTTTCTAGGGCATCGGTATAGCTGAGAACATCTTTTGATTTAGCATTAGGTTTGACTATGGAGCTGATATTATACGTGTTATTCCATTTGTCTTTCCATGAATCAATCAAAGAAGATGACAAACCAACAGCCTGCTGGTCTCCTAGAATAGTGATTTTGGGGCTATTGTTCACCAATGATTTGGCCTTTTTAGTCAAAGAGTTATTCTTAGTCAATGATACAGCAACTTTGGTGTCATTCTTGCGTGTATCTTTAAGTTTCTCTGAACAGTCATTGACATGTGAATCATTTAGTAAATTATTCTTTTCTTCCTCGCTTGCTTTAGATATTCTGACATTCGACTTCATACAAGTTTTAATTTTTGTCGTTACATTCTTTTTACTAGCAGGAGACAAAACATCGACATATCTTACATCTTTGGAATGAACTATGGTTTTTATTTTTCTTATAGCTGGCGATGTGATATGATCTATGTCTGAAATTCCAATTTTCTTGTACAATGTTATTGTCTTCTCATGTTTTTCCAAAATCTTTTTTAAATTGTTGTTCTCTAGGTTAAGCTTTTGAATCTCCTCATGCGCGCTATCGAGTTGTAGTTCCAAATTTTCCATTTGCAATTTCAGATCAGCAATATTCTGATTGTCACGAGATGCATCCGGTAAGCTTCTTATCGAGGTCTCCTCCCAACTGCTATCAATATTTGAGAGGTCTATTAGTGATCTCGATTTCTTATTTCGCATTGTAATATTTGACATCTCCATCTCCACTATCTTTTATATGCCAAAAAAAAATAAAGAAAAGAAAAAAAAAATACAAAAAAAATACAAAATAAAATTTGGTTGTTCGCCGGGATCGAACTCACGACCGCGAACAATGGCAATTCTGTAGTAAAGTAAGTGTCTTGCCAACTAGTCTACGATAACAACTGCAAGTCTGATCGAATTTGTTTTCCATATATCAGGTGTAATAGGTATTTGTCAGTCACATTTACAATTTTAAATAGTAGGTAGATTGTTATTTGTTCACTTTGCCACCGTCAATTGATTTATTTTAAATTAATTTTGTCCAAATGTAAGTTATTTTACACCAATGTCACTTATTTCATTAATTGAATTCTTCGCACTATTTCTCTGAATATTTCAATATAAAATTGCAGTCTTTAGGTAACTTTTAGCCAACTTTAGTAAATATTTTAATGTTTTACTTTGCAACACACGACCGTTCACTGTAACCGCACGTACCAAAAAAATATTATTGTTATTGATAGAAAGGTTTAATAATAAAACCGGCCAAGTGCGAGTCGGACTCGCGCACGAAGGGTTCCGTTATCTATAAAAACGGCAAAAAAAAAAAACACGTTTGTTGTATGGGAGCCCCCCTTATATATCAATTTTATTTTAATTTCATTATTTATTTTTAAACTGAATATACAACTAAATATTCTGTGAATATTTCAAGCGTCTACCTGTTGTCGTTATCAATATCGAGCAAAAACGAGCAAAAAATCACGTTTGTTGTATGGGAGCCTCCTTAAATATTTATTTTATTCTGTTTTTTATTATTTGTTGTTATAGCGGCAACAGAAATACATCATCTGTGAAAATTTCAACTGTCTAACTATCACGGTTCATGAGATACAGCCTGGTGACAGACAGACGGACGGACAGCGGAGCCTTAGTAATAGGGTTTCCGTTGTCACTCTTTGGGTACGAAACCCTAAAAAGGGGCAGGTAGACGCGTAGTACTGAGCCCTGTACCACTGTATTTTTCTGTCGTTTTATTGTCGCAACGGATTTTACGTTATATGATGATTATGTTAAAATACAAACATAATAATTATAATTAATGATTGGAAACACTATGTTCCCGCAAGTTTGACGTCCTAGATCGCCTTTCCCATTTACTATTTTTCTAGAGCTCTGTCTCGCGACACAAAACGATACCAAATTTCGTACCAACGAAACCTAATGTAACTTTTTACGCGCACCTCAGGAGCCCGTCTATGCTAAAAATAGATAAATACTTGTTTTATATTTAAATTTCGCAGAAAACGTTCTTTGTTGATACAAATTATTGTAAAACATAGTTGTACCCAGGCAAAGCCGGCCCCGGTCCGGTCTCTAGAAATAGAAGCTTTTACATATAATTTTCACAAAGTCTTATTGTGACAAAATTAAAATGTATGTGTATTTAATTATGTTATTTCCATCTTCAAATATACCTTTGAAATGGGTCTTATTTATTTAATTTACTGTATTTACACAATTTCATATATTCACGCCTGTATCTCAGTCTCAGGGGATAGACAGAAACTAAGATATATAAATATATAGTCGATATTATATACCTTTTATTTTATTTATTTATTTATTTATTATAAATAGCCCAACAACACCTACGTCCACACATATGCATTGTACATTTTTGTAACTTAGTAGACGCAGTGTCAATTATAGGGCTATTAACATTTTTATAACAACAACACAACATTGATAAGAAAAAAAAAAGTAATTGAATAATAATAATAATAACACAAAAAATACAATAATAATAATTTACACGAAAACAATTTCTAAACTAATAACTAAGAACACTCAAAAAAATCAATTTTTCCAATCGTGGTTTGGAAAGTGGCCCGAGAACCAAACACATCTAAGTCGTGTCGCTTATGCATCTTGTTATACTGTCCGACCATACGGTTAAGAGGAGAGACCAGACCGAGGACCGTTTTCGATCTAGCTAGCAGGAAGGGATCAAATGCGCTAGCTCTGGGATATCGTATAGGAGCACATAGATTCAACTGTCCCAACAAGTTTGGACAGTCGACCTTGGAGTTGACCAGTTTGTAGAAGAATTCGGCATCCAGTCTGCATCTACGATTCCGCAGAGAACTCATGCCGAAGTACCGCAGACGATCCCTGTATCCGGGAAGCCTCTTCGCAAGATTGCAGCTGTATGCCAAATGCCAGCTAAACCTTTTTTGAACGCTCTCGAGTTTTTTAATATGGATGTCATAGTGAGGGTTCCAAACTATGCTGGCATACTCCAAACCACTCCGAACCAGCGCATTATAGAGGAGTATCTTGGTTCCCGAGTCCCTGAACTCTCTGCAGTTCCTCAGCACAAAGCCCAACGTTTGGAATCCTTTTCGCGTTATCTTGTCTATGTGTGTATTGAGCCGCAACCTACAGTCCATATGCACTTTTCACTTGTTTTCCTAAATATACCCGACCAGGAATTGATCCTGGAACTTTCAGCTTGTCCGAAGTGCAGCCCATTCGATCCGGATTTATTTTTTATACGGATCTTGGATCCCAGAATCATTTAGACGGCATACGCCATGAAAGCTCGCCGGGGCTGTTTCCCGACTTGATTCACTTATACTATTAATACTCAGTTCCTAAACATGATAGGTCCCTGTTTAATACTCATAAACCTTGCTGGTGAATCAACCTATCTAATAGTGAAAACCGCAACAAAATACGTTCAGCAGTTTTTGCGTGAACAGTGTTTTATAATATGAAGTGCATTTATTCTATTCCAATGCAACTATTCAAAACAAAATATTCGAGAAGATTAAAATGAAGCCCTAATTGTAACCCAATCTGACATAATGAAACCACAAAATCAATAGCTCCTACATTCAGACAAAAATACAAAAGGGCGTTTTGTTCCAGTTTTTTGGGTACCTTAGGCAAATATGTGAACCTTTTTGTTAATTACTTCACCAATAAATAGATGTTTTCAATATGTATGCCTGTTTATTAACTAGCAAAACTACATCACACATGTTGAAAGTTTTAGGAACCATGCCACAGGGAGGGGTTCTGGAAGAGGTATTCTTTTTATAATTTGTATATATAGTTTTTAAATATATTATTTATTTATTATTGTACATTTTAGTTAAGTTGTAAATTTCAAAGTATATATTATATTTAAAAAAAATACATTAAAGTGATTAAAGGGATGATAATAATTAAAAAAGTTGAAAAGAAATTTTTGACTTTTATTCACGTCACTCTCCGGCCCTCCAACTATCTCTGTGCAAAAAAATACGTCTATCCGTTGGTATTTCTTAGCGTGGAGGACCATCAAAAATTATCTCTATACGATCATGCTCGCAAAAACAACAAAAAAATATCAAGAAAATTCCGTTTGCTAAATTATTGTCTGTCTAATTTCTGATTAACCAGGCTAAACCGATTTTGACAAGGTTTGCACAGTCCGGCTTCTTCTACCCCGGAAATATATAGGGTTCCTATGTAAAAACTGATCAACTAAATACAAGTTACTTTTCTATTTTTTTTATTCCACGCGGATGAAGTATCAAAAAATATTTTTTCTTTGCCATACTGCTCCCGAAACCAAAACTCCTGTCTCCCTCTTTTAACCTATGGTATTTGTGAGGCTATACCTAGTGAGTGGCCAGTTCTGTTGGCTCTACTTTTAATTATGAAAACCCCATTGATACAAAATCGGGGTCGAACCGAATCCGCCTAGTTACTACCAGAGTTACTACAGGACTAACCAAAAATAATATCTACGGAACCATAAGATTATTTAAAATGAAACTCCAATTTACACAACCGTCCAATAGGACGTCATATTTTTATGATGCGTTTTGTGGTTTTGATTAATCATTGTTTAGTTTAGTTTTGTATTGTATGGGGAGGGTTCTTTGTCCGTGGCTTAGTGAGGGATTTTTGAAGAAATACGAGTACATGTATTTATAGATTTAATGGGACTTTTAGAGTTTGTAAATGGATTTTTTTGTTGTGTTATAGTTTTATGATTGTTCGCAGAAGTAATCTTAGTTTTGCTTGGCTTCAACTACGTCGATTTGATGAAAATGTGCTATTGAAATAAGTGAACGAATCATATTTTATTGAGTTTTCCGACTTCTTTTAATAGAAACTTAGTTTTTTTTACTTTTTGGTGTCTGGAGGTTCGTTCAGATTAGGCTCTGAAACGACTGAAGAAAGTTTTATGAAACCTTCGAAATAATTCATACGATTTACAGAAAAAAATTGTTCGTAGCTAATGACATTCGATTGTATCTATCTGCCTACCCCTCTTGGGATAAAAGGCGTGATGATAGATATATAGAAAAAAGCCAATGGTTTTCTAAGGTTAGGTTCTTAATTTAATAAAAAAAAACGTATTGTTAGTTAGCCCTAGGACAGGTAAAATAGTTCTTGAGAACTGTAAGGCTGCAGTAAAGGTATAAAAAATATTTAAGCAACACTTTTTCCACTTTTTGCCAGTTGTCCATAGTGAAAGATGATGTTGTGACTAAAATGAAGAAAAGTAGTTTACGCTGGTTTGGAGCTGTAGCTGAATATTGATATATTTTTTACATATCGAGTAAAAATAATGTCACATACTTTATGGATTCATTAACTAGAACTTGCTATTTCTAATATTTTTTGTACAATACTTGAATTGCTGCCGTTTTGTGTATTTTATTGTACCGATTTTGTTTGGAAATTTTCTTTCTCTATTTATTTGTTTCGCTCGGATATTGAGTGAAAGAGATGCAAAATTTTCGAATACGTGCGTTTTTTAGTTGGTTACGCTACCAAAAATATTTTCAATAGCGCGATACAGGTTACACATTAATATTTATGACTCTTAACTCTTTGAACATGAAAACTTTATAAACCACAGGGTATTATCCCTTTTCTATATTAAACAGACGTGATAACATTACAAAGAACTCTATCAGAATACATTTTGTAAGTAAACATTTTGTACTTGACAGTTCTTTGAACTGTAAGGTCCAAAATATATCATGAGCGTTCAGCGTGGAAAGGGTCCTAATAAAATCAACAACAAAACAAAAACAAACCAATCCACATTTAACCAAAAGAGGTAGCAAATCTGTTGCTGCACTTAATAGACCTAGAAATAGTCAAAAGATTGGTAGTGGTGTCCCACAACCAAAGAGCTGGCTCATATTTGGCTCAAAGAATCAGTATCTTGTCGCGGTTTAAAGGCTTGCGGCTCCTCAACATGATGGTTGAGTAGCTGAAGCCTCCAAAGGCGACAAAATAGAAAATTCGGTTCAGTAGTTCTTGTTCTTAGTAGTTGCCCTTAGCTGCTCTGCCGGGTGGTTGGCATGAGACCCTTGGACTGAAGGTCCTGTCAGGGTCGGCGGCCGTCTCCTAGTTATTTGGGGTTCTACTTGAGTACTGAGAGAGGGAGGGTTGCATAGTAATTCAAACTTCAGATGTGAATTAAATTATATTTGAATTACAATAATCTGGCCAAACCTAACTAACTTACTACCTAGAATATTAACCTACCTTAACTATATATACAACTTAACTTCTACACTTAATATCTATTATATACATTTGGCTATTTAATCGGGTCAGTATTTGGCGGCGCTGGCGTTGGTTGTTGGTGGGCATATTCAAATGATGTTCAATACGTGTCGAAGGTATGAGGCACTGTCGAGTCCATGTGAGTGGCTTAATCATGAGCGGCTTTCATTTGTTGCAGTCAGGGAAGAAGAATAAAAGTAGAACGATACCAATACAATCCAAGAGGTACTTGCAGGTCTTCAGGCAGTTCCTGTCGACCTTTGACCCTCGAGCTGCTGGATGTCCTGGGGCCGTGCCGATATAGCCGCACAGATCTGCTTATCCCGATCCTGTTGCTGCACCAGGCTTCATGATATCCTTCTTGTATGTTGGTCCCGTCCTGAAGGTGGACATTGACGGTAGGCCAGGCTTCTCACATTGCGTACGTTCCAGATCAAGAGCCACGTGTGTGCTCGCCGATTGTCCCAGGTCAAATGCCACGAATTCACATTATTTTCTTCTCACCTCAATTTCTAATTATTTTTTTATCTTCTGTTGATATGTCAACTGTCATATATCGACCAATCACGACATGTGTGTCACAGTGTATTTCTCATAGACTATATTCCACAGATTGAAAATCGTGTCTTCTTGGTTTAATTACTTCAATCAATTTGCCATTATCTTCTCATTCCAACATCTTTGATATGCCCGCCTTTGAATTTACACAATTCTACAAGTACACATAAATCAATAAAATCAATAACAACATCTTTACCACAATAACATTCCATTGTTAGTTCCTTAGCCTATCAATAGATGGCTCCACTAGTCTATAATCAAAGTTGCACAATCCTATTCATTTATTTGATTTCTATTAACTTCTGATTATCCGGATTCCCGCTCGCGTCTAATTCCTTGGAGGGATATTTCATCAAGGATGATATATTGCTACAATCTGCATCCACCGCAGCCAGCCTTATGGGCACTCTCTCAAAAGGCAGCGATCTTGATGATTTTTTTATTTATATAGCATAGTAGGTTTAATTGTTGTAAATAAAATGTATCTAGATAGACCTAAGGCTGTCACTTCTTTAGTTATAACGAAATTGAAAATTATTTTGTTAATAAAATTATTTTGTCGATGTCAAGGCAAACGATGATTCCGCTCTGTAAACGACCATGGAGCACCATCACGTAATCTGGAATAAAAAAACGTTTGTGTCAGATTTAAAAGAAAGAGACAATAGAATCCTTTACTTCAATGATCAATGCATATTATTTTTGATTTTTCTTCCTAAAGGAAAATATTGTGAATTCTCAACTTGTCAAAATGGAGTCGACAAAAGCAGGTCTAGTCTAATATTTTCTTGAAAACTAACCGTAACCTAACATCAAGGTATAGGTTTTCTCTAGCCAGATACCAAATACTCCGTATATTTTCTTTTTTTTTCTTCACCCAACCCGCGTGTTACGGGTCCAGGGTGCCCAGAAGACCAAGTCTCCCTCGTTTAGCCGATGATATTTGTAAGGCTATACCTAACGAGTGGCCAGTTCTGTTGAGGTATATCTTAAACGACCAATTAAATTTTAGATTTAAATACACAACAAGTTTGACTTAATTACTAGCTTGGTGTATGTCGTCGGCCATTCGTTTAAGATCCTAAAACTGGAAATCGCTAAAAGCTCTGCTCATCGCTTTCTCCCGTCCTTTACGCCACACATTACATCTGCAAACACGACGTGTAGCTAGAATCCAGTACGTTTGCAAGATAAACTGCCGCATGAATATTTAAAACAACTCCAGTGCATCAAATGTGATGCATTTTACATGCCATTCAAGTGTCTATCAGCTTTTGCCATTTTAAATGTGAAGCTCTACAAATCTTTAAACAATAATGACTACTTTGTTTTCTACCTTACCTTTTGTATTAATTGAAGAGATAAAATGTATTAATAGAACCACTGGCGACCTGAAGAATTTATCCCAAACTCGGAAAGTCGAACGTAGGTACCTATGTGACCGGAGAGGGCTGCGGCTTACCAACTCGTGCAAAATAAGATGCTCCGTTTTGGCGTGAAGTTGATCTATCATCACGCCTTTTATTCCAAGAGGGGTAGGCAGAGACAACCGAATACCATTTGTTACGATCCTGACATACCACTTTCGCTTCTATTATATTTATCACACCTTTCATACATACACGGCGATTGTGTGTACTTTTAATATTTCCATTAATCAATACATTTTTTATATGTTCAATAAAAGTACACCTAGGTCGTCCTCTGCCAGTATTTCCTTTCACTTCAGTCACAACTTTTTTAGTCAATCTTTCATCCTTCATTCTTCAACGTGTCCAAAGTAGCGTAAACTACTTTTCTTCATTTCAGTCACAACATCATCTTTCACTCTGCATTATTCTCTAATGACATCGTTTCGGATGCGATCAATACGTTTTATATGTAATGATGAAGTAATGCAACCATTCAGCGTGCCACGTAGCATACTCTCTAACATACGCCGCTCTTCGTCCCGCTCTTTTGTTCCTCTTTCCGCGCTTTTGTCCTTTTGCATTTTAAACAAAAGTTATCGATTACGTTGAATAGCTTACTTACTGTTTCTATCCTGCTCTCGTGCGCGTGATTCTAGATAAATGCGTTCTGCTTTTTCATCACTCATTTTCCCATCGACCACTTCACCAACAGGCTTGCCACCTGTTCTGTTCAATATGGAGAATTGGCAAAAACTCACACTGTTACTGGTGTTTCTGGCCACACCACAAGGTATTAAGGCCGTGAAATCCTTCCTCTTTCCCTTGTAATGCGTATGAACCCGGAACGATTCCCTATTCTCATTTATATACGAATTCCCTTGGACCGGTCTAAGGAATTTAGTATGTAATACCCGGCCTACACAAGCCTAGGGACTGCATACACTGACGAGCTTTGAGACGGATTATGCAGAGTGCTGTAATAATATCGGTGAGAGAATATCATAGGTTTATATCTAGATTTCTAACAAGATTAGATGAATTTGTTGGGTTGCCTGGATCAACAAGGAAAGGACGACCAGGGAGAACATCTCTAATGGATCTCCTTAAGGTCAAGTATAAAAATAAGCGTGAAAATATATATGTTTAAACTAGCGACCCCGTTTTCTATGTCATTTTGTTATATCTCTGACGGATTAGACAGCATACACCATGAAAACTCGCTGAGACTAACTTTTTCCCGACTTGATTCACTTAATACTGTTAATGCTCAGCTCCTAAACATGTTTAATACTCGTAAACCATTTCTAATAGTGAAAACTTTGTTTTATAATATGTAGTGATACTTCTATACAAGATGCGTCGATGGCCGAGTGGATACGTATGTTGATATACACAGACTACATCTAGTTCGAATCCTACAACGGCTTTTCCTTACAAATACCATCGGCTAAAAAAAGGAGACTTGGTTGGGTACCCTGGGACCGTAACCCGATTTCGGGAGCTGTAAGACAACCCGTGAAGAAAATAAAACCTTCATTGGGAGAGTTGTCGGGTTGGGTAGCAGGAAAACTCGTAGTAAACTTTCACCATTCGTTTATTGGTCGAATTAACAAGGAACAAGCAGCAAAAGAACAACCAGTAAAAGCATCCGTAAGGAGCCAAGGAGAAAGGAGCAGGTAAGGAGAAGGAGCGCACTGTAATAAAAATGAACTACACATTACTACAGGGCGTTAAGCTATTGAAGTAACACAATACAAAGTATGATAAAAATACTTACAATACTTATTTGCGCTCCTTTTATATTAACATAGATATTAGTTCTTGAATATTGATTCAATACATTTTATATAGTTATTTACTTAGTTGATAAAATAGAAATATAATAAATTTTACAATTGGCAGAGTGCTGCCTAAGTCAACAGTTTGTGAAGGAATGAGTAACATTTTAATTTAGGTTCCACACATTGAATATTTGAAAATAACATACAATGTTCTATTGAATTAAAATGAACAATATCGTGTTCTAAAATCAAAATAAATGCTATTTATGATGGCCAGCTTGTAAGCGGCCAGGAAAATAAGGTCGTATCATCACAGAGTATGCCTGATTTTTTCAGATTTGTTCAATGAAATTAAATATGAAATGAAACCAATGTTACCAACATTTCATTAGTGAATGAAATAAAAATCCATACAAATGTTGAAGGCGATAAGCTAGTCCACCAATCATGACGTGCTTAAAGAATCATGGTGTATTATTTTCTCCACAAATTCCCAACACCTTATTCAAATCCTTTTGCTCCTGCACTATACCTTTTAATTGGTACTTAGCAAATAATGTTACCGCATTTGTAGGAATTTGTGTAACATAAGATGCTTGCTATCGGATTTAATTCAGCACATTTTGGTAGATGTTTAAGAGAAATTCTGCTTGCGGCGATATTTCCTTCACTTTGTATTATCAAACCTGAATCGCGATGGGGTAGTCACATTTGGACCGAAATCTAAGATATCTAGGAATTTATTCAATATTGGCGTGAAAGAAGGAGAAACTTTCATCCCCTATTATACCTTCTTAGGGGTTGGATTTAAAAAGAAGACTAGATGTATCCTGTGTCTTTCCCTAGGGTTCAAGCTCTCTCTCTATATCAAATTTCATCAAAATCGGTTCAGTGGTTTAACTGTGAAAGCGTAACAGACAGACTACATGTCTTTCTTGGATTATCAAATTACTGCAACAAAATAATACGTCCTTTGAACAAATTGCTAGAAAAGTAAAAATATATCGGTATAGAATCCGGCTTTCTTTCTGAAATTTTCATCAAAATCCATTCAGTAATTTTGCCCTAGACAAACATCCAGACGTATGACAGTCTTTAATTCTAAAAACTGGTGTAATTAACTTAATTTTTTTTAAATCTTGCCTGAATTCCGTCAGAATATTATTTTCAATCGACTTCAAAATAAATTAACTTTTAAAAAAAAGTGTACCGCCTTCATAATTTGCACTGAAAAGTAAGAAATAATAAATATTTCGTCGTAGAATTTGAAGACGGTTGATGCCAAATTAGGATACAAAATTAAATAAACATCTAAGAAGATAAATATCTGTTCAATATTATATATGTTTGTACTGATGATCGTAGGTTCCTAATGAATTGTCTAGATTAGTGAATTTGGGAAGTAAGTTGTTTTTAATTTGGCATTTTTTCATCAAATTCTACGACGAAATATTTATTATTTCTTACTTTTCAGTGCAAATTTTTTAAGTCGGTACACTTTTTTTTAAAAGTTAATTTATTTTTCCCTTTTAAGTGATTTTGCTTTCCTGAGAGACAAATAATAACCCAAATAAAAAAATTAATGGAAAAATAAAAAATAAAAAGTGCTGTGGATGGGATTTGAACCATTTGCATCCTGAGCTGCACCATACCATACCATACCTTTAGCCGTTAGACCATCGTCGATACAAAAATTGACAACTTCGTGTCAATAGCAACCGTTGCTAAGGCTTTTCTCTGGTACATAATTTTCAGCCGTAAACAGAGACAAATTACTGAATTTCTGAAAAACTACTGAACCGATTTTGGTTATATGTCTGTGAGATAATGTCGAGAAATTATTATATCTGTGGCGACACCTAGCGACGCCAGCGAAAACTCGTTGCTCTACGCTCCGACAGGGCCAATAGTAGATAGCGTCGGTCGATGCAGAGCCATCGGGATTGGAGGAGATAGGCCAATGGGAACGTCGCTAGAGGTCGTCACGTCAGACAGACGCGGTTCCCTTCTTTAGTGTGAATGTGATTTTTACTGAATAAATATCTTGTAAGGACATTCCGGATTTCAGTGATCCCTAAAGTACAAAATCCCCAAAGTGGTGACCACCCGACTGAACAGTGATCGCGAGTGAAATATTCGACATTTTGTGGAAATGGCTACCGACAAGATTGAGGTCGAAAGTCCAATTCGGGAAACTTCCGCGATCGCAATAACCACGCGGGTTCCCGATTTTTGGATCGACCAGCCACGAGTGTGGTTTATCCAGTTGGAGGCTGTGATTGCCTCACAAAAACTCACGGATGAGGGTAAATACCAGCTTGCCATCGCGAAGCTAGGTAAAGAGGTAATCGGCCAAGTGGCCGACATTTTGATTCGGCCGCCGGAAACAAAAAAGTATGAAACTCTGAAGGAACGGCTTTTGACCGTTTATGAGGAAAGCGAGGCCCGGCAGGTCCAGAAGCTTATCGGGGAGATGGAGCTTGGAGACCAGCGGCCATCACAATTACTGCGAAGGATGCAAGAGTTGGCCCGCGGTAAAATTCCAGACGGGACGCTGGCCATTCTGTGGCAGAACCACCTGCCTGCTGCAGTGCGAGCCGTGCTCGCGGCTACTGATTCCAAGGATCTCGTAACGCTGGCCACTGTAGCGGACAAAGTTACAGAGGCCACTATCAGGCCGCACATAGCAGAAATCAAGGTCGAAACTGCACAAAATGGCGAAATTGCAGAACTGATCGCGGAGGTCCGCAGGCTGACGACTCGCCTGGATAAGGTGGAACGGTCACGGTCGCGCGACCCAGACCGGCGCGCATTTCGGCGTCGGAGCAGCAGCCGACCACGGAGGGACCCGGACAGCCCGGACTGGTTGTGCCGACACCATTACAGATTCCGGAACAGGGCTAATAGATGTGAAAAACCCTGTGCCTGGGAATCTTTAAACTAAAGTCGGTGCGGCCGGTGGCGGATGCCTGCGCCGTATCGTCCCGCCTATGTGTAACAGACGAAGCGAGCGGTCTACGTTTTTTAGTGGACACGGGGGCTAATGTATCAGTGTTGCCGGCAAGAAAGTGTAGTGTGAGTGATAGATCTAGTGATTTCAAGCTCTACGCGGCAAACGGCACTGAGATTAAAACGTTCGGAACAAAAACTATAGTGTTAGATCTTAAGCTAAGGCGCTCGTTTCGGTGGACTTTCATTCTAGCAGACGTTAAGCAACCGATCCTGGGCGCAGATTTTTTAGGGTATTATAAACTGTTGGTAGATTTAAGTGCATGTAAGTTAATTGATAAGGTAACTAATCTCGACATAATTGCTTCGCTTTCTCAGTGTGTGACATCTATTAAAACGGTCAACGACAACAACCCGCTAAGTGATATAATAGGTGAGTACCCTGACATTACTAGACCTACCTCATTTAAAGAACCACCCAAACACTCAGTACGCCACCACATCGAGACTACAGGGCCCCCGGTGCACGCGCGCGCACGGCCTTTGCCGCCAGACAGATACAAAAAAGTTAAGGAGGAATTTCGGATAATGCAAGAGATGGGCATCTGTAGACCCTCCAAAAGCCCATGGGCCAGTCCCTTACACTGTGTCCCTAAAAAAGACGGGCAAATTAGACCGTGCGGGGACTATCGTGCCTTAAATGCCATAACGAAGCCTGATCGTTACCCTATTCCCCGTTTACAGGATTTTACGTATCTCTTAGCGGGCAAAAATATTTTTTCCCGAATTGACATTAATAGAGCATATCATTTTATTAGTATTCATCCTGACGATATTGAGAAAACGGCCATAACTACGCCGTTTGGGTTGTTTGAGTTTCCGCGGATGACTTTCGGACTTAGGAATGCGGCTCAAACATTTCAAAGGTTCATGAGTCATACAGTATTGCAAGGAGTAGATAACGTTTACGCGTACATTGACGACATTTTGATAGCGAGCGAGGACATGACGTCACATCGTGACGCGGTGCGTGACGTATGCAGCAGATTGAGTACTTACGGCTTAACTATAAATCAGGGTAAATGCGCGTTCGGGCAATCAAGAGTCGATTTTTTAGGATATGATGTATCAGCAGAGGGCATTAAGCCACTCAAAGAGAAAGTTGAGACCATCATAAGCTTACCTAGACCCGAAACGGTGGAGCAGCTTCGTAGATTTTTAGGTATGGTAAATTTCTACCGTTCGCACTTACCTAAGGCTATCGAATATCAAGCCGAACTAAATGCATACTTACATAACGCTAAAAAGCGAGACAAATCGAAAATTTATTGGACGGATCGGGCTAATCAAGCATTCTTGCAATGCAAAGAAGCATTACAAAATGCCACCACCTTGGATTACCCATCAGTTGATTCACCTTTGGCGTTAATGACGGATGCATCAAATACGGGTGTAGGCGCGGTTTTGCAACAGTATGTAAAAGGAAAGTGGACGCCATTAAGTTTTTTTTCTAGGAAGTTATCGGTTGCCCAGGAGAAATATAGTACGTACGATCGAGAGTTGGTAGCTATTTATTTGGCAATACAACACTTTCGTAACTTAATTGAAGGGCGACAATTAACGGTATATACCGATCACAAACCGCTGACGCATGCTTTCTCTAAGGTTGGTAGTGAGAAAGAGTCTCCACGTCGCACCAGACAATTGCTTTTTATTAGTGAATTCACTACCAACATCAGACATATAGAAGGTCGTGATAATGTAGTCGCAGACACATTGTCTCGTATAGAGACGCTGACGTGTCCATCGGTCATCGATTTCGCGGAACTCGCTCGAGCGCAGGAATGCGACGACGAGCTTATCGCTATTAAAAAGGGACGGAGCGACAGTAATGTACAGTTTAGAACAGTATATCTGCCAGGTGGGAATAATGCTATTATTTGCGAGACTTCGACCGGGGTAGCGAGACCATTTGTGCCATATAAGTTTAGATTAGATGTTTTTAACGCGTTGCACAATTTAAGTCACCCGGGTATTAGGACAACACGAAAAATAATTGCGAAAAACTACTTCTGGCCGGGGATAAATACGGACACAGCTAAATGGGCTAAGGGCTGTATACCGTGCCAGAAAGCAAAAATCAGCAGGCACGTAGTTTCTAGCTTAGGAAAATTCCCACCAGCGGAGAGGTTCGAACACCTCCACGTAGATATTATAGGACCTCTTCCAATTTCGTCAGACGGTTATAGATATTGCCTCACTATATTGGACCGTGCAACGGGTTGGCCGGAAGCTGTTCCAATTAAAGATATCTGCGCGGAAACGGTGTCGAAAGTTTTGTACGAAGGATGGATCGTCAGATTTGGATGTCCTGCTAGGATCACGACTGATCAGGGCAGACAATTCGAGAGCCGTATGTTTAACGCCCTCATGAGGTTCCTAGGAGTTAAGCGGATACATACGACACCTTACCACCCTCAAAGCAATGCTGTTGAAAGGTGGCATAGGTCGCTAAAGGCATCATTGATGGCCAGATTGGAAGGTAACTCGTGGGTGGATGAGTTACCAACTACTCTGTTGGGACTGAGGGCCGTCCCGCGTAGCGACACCAATGTGAGCGCAGCGGAGATGACATACGGTTTAGCACTGAGACTGCCCGGGCAATTCTATGATCCTACACCAAAAACGGAATTAGAGCCTCTGGAAATAGTCGATAAAATCAGACAAGCGGTGGAAAATGCCAAACCCAAACTAAGCGGTCATGGCGATTCAAGGTCCCTTTTCGTACATCGAGAGTTGAAAAATTGTTCACACGTATTTATCCGCAACGATGCGGTTAGGAAACCACTGCAAACTCCGTACGAAGGCCCTTACCGTGTTTTAGGGAGAAACGAAAAAGTATTTCACGTACAATTACCAGGTAGACAAGTATACATCTCGATTGATAGGCTTAAACCGGCATTTTTAATCAACGATAATTCAAGTAACACTAAAAATAATACCTTAGTTAAGTCAACGGCGGAGTATAACGCTCAGCCCACCTCCTACCAACGCGAGCGTAACGAAAATAATGGTAATAGTAAGAAAAACGGTAATAATAAAGATAAAAAGGTATTAATAAATAAAGAAAAGAATATAAATAGTGAGTATGCAACTCGGTCAGGAAGGATATCTAAAAAGGCAGTTCGTTTTGCCGACCAATATTAGTAACGGTATGAAATAACATGATATTATAAATAAATAAATAGCGAGAAGTAATAGTTAGGGATTTTTTTGCACACTGAGAGAGCGACTATTGTTTGTACTAGATTGTAAATCATTTGTTTGCGGGGATAACCTAAATTTTGTACATGAAATAAAAGAGACAATAGGGTCACATGTATTGTATAATTACGAGTATTTGTTACAAATAATATTAGCTTATATAACCACCTTAACGTCGGTACCCCGTTGTATAATTTTAGTTAAACGTCGTGAAATATAGTCACTAAGACGGGTTGCAACCATCAATAGTATTAAAAATAATAATACCGTTAAGAGGGCGATTACAAACAGGCGATTCTCGTGGACTGCGGCATACAGGCCGCCAAGGGAGTCATTCACAGAGTCCATGTTCACAGTGACTTGGTTGGCCTGGGTTTGTTCCGATTGCTCCTTGGTGTTGCCGCCACCCATTGTTGCGCAGAATTAGGTCCTCGGGTTTAGATCGAGTGGACTCAAGGGTTCACAGAGTAATGGTAGTGACAAAGATGTCTAGTTTAGCCTTTTATATGTAAGGAGTATCAAATAGTACGACGGTACGTGATCAACTCATATTGATAGGAAATCACGTATTTTCAGAGGACACGCACGACACGACCAAAATCGTTTGGTCAGGTGATCGTGCGACTATGTATTGTTTTTGTGTTTTGTATTATATGTACGACTTATCTTGCATGCTTTATCTGTAAGGAATATTCAATATAAGATAGTCTGTAATTTTTTATATATAAAAAATTTGTAAAAGGGGGGGAATATTGTGGCGACACCTAGCGACGCCAGCGAAAACTCGTTGCTCTACGCTCCGACAGGGCCAATAGTAGATAGCGTCGGTCGATGCAGAGCCATCGGGATTGGAGGAGATAGGCCAATGGGAACGTCGCTAGAGGTCGTCACGTCAGACAGACGCGGTTCCCTTCTTTAGTGTGAATGTGATTTTTACTGAATAAATATCTTGTAAGGACATTCCGGATTTCAGTGATCCCTAAAGTACAAAATCCCCAAATATCCTTAAAAAAATAAGTCGTCAAAATCGGTACATATTTCATTGAGATACTGATAATTGACTTAAAAGTCAGTTTTTTCAAAATTACTGAAAAACTAATGAACCAATTTTTATGACATAAAAATGGGACCAATCCGGAAGAATTATCTGTCGATTAAAAAAGAAATCATCAAAGTCGGTTGATAAAAGACGAAGTTATCCGCGAACACACATAAAAAAAATATAGATATGGTCGAATTGAGTAACGTCTTTTTTTTTGAAGTCGTTAAAAAAGGAGAAGGTTCTCAATTTGGACCGTATTTTTTTACGTATCATTCTTTTTTTGGAAGTCGGTTAAAAGTAAGAATCGTCGTAGAATTTGAAGAGGGTTAGTGCCAAATTAGAAACAACTTAGTTCTCAAATTCACTAATCTAGACAATTCATTAGGAACCTATACGATCATCAGTACAAACATAGATAATATTGAACACATCTTTATCTTCTTAGATATTTACTTAATTTTGTATCCTAATTTGGCACCAACCGTCTTTAAAATCTACAACGAAATATTTATGATTTCTTACTTTTCAGTGCAAATTTTTGAAGTCGTTATACTTTTTTTTAAAAGGTTTATTCAATTCCATTTAATTCAAAAGCAGCAGGTGAGATATGCATAGTTTTATTTTTCATAACAAAACGTCTTTCTCCGCCTTATGACATGATATAAATAAAATAATGTGCAAACATCCTGTCCGTCTGTCAAACAGATTTAATTAGCAATTTTATTTATGAAGTGCTTCAGAGTGGCTTTAAAATAAACTTGTCTGTTTCGCTGGGAAATGTTTCAATTAATAAAATGAATATATTATTTGAATGGATGGGAAATGAAACTAAACGCGAGGAGATATCGTGTTCAATTCTCACTTGAGTCAAAAAGGTTTCTCATATTTTTAAGGGAATGGCTTTTATTTCAGTGGTCTAAAATCCATTTTTATTGCGTTAGGTTGACAACGGAAACCCTATTGCTAAGGCTCCGCTGTCCGTCCGTCCGTCCGTCCATCTGTCACAGGGCTGTATCCTTTGAACCGTAATAAGTAGACACTTGAAATTGTCACAGACTGTGTATTACTATGGCCGGTATAGCAACAAATAATAAAATTAAAAATTAAAGGGGGAACCCATACAAGAAACGTACTCTAGCATTTTAAATAGTATTGGGTATGGAATAAGAAGCATGAAAGTAAGATAAATGCAGTGGAAATGCGGTCTTTACGTAAAATGTGTGAAATAAAGCGTATTGCCCGCATGTGACTAAAATGAATAAAAGTAGTTTACGCTGGTTTGGACACGTTGAAATAATGAAGGATGAAAGATTGACTAAAAAGGTTTATATGGCTGAAGTGAAAGGAAATGCTGGCAGAGGACGACCTAGATGTACTTTTATTGAACATAAAAAAAAATATAGATCGAAAGCAATATTAAAAGTACACACAATCGCCGAGCATGTATGAAAGGTATGATGAATATAAATGAAGCGAAATAGGATTTTATTCTACACATTTCTTCCCTACATGATTTTGTTATATCTCTGACAGATTAAACAGCATACGACACGCATGCAACCGCAACAAAATCCGATGAGTAGGTTCAACTCCACAAATAACCGGCACAATGATTCTGGCATAGCTTCAGATATCCAGGCAGTTTGTGTATTCATACTTTGTCCTTGGTACAAGAAGTTTGGCGGTTTGATTGGTACTCCAATAAAATAACAAAGTAAAACCAATACTTGACTGTTCGCATCAATTCTAATAAACATAAGTGAAAGGTCGGGTCGTATGTACAACTCTCACTTACTATTGTAACGAATAGGTACTTAAATCGCACAAATAAATACCTAAACACATCAAGGTCGATAGACGTCTCTAGAAACATCCAGAGAGAATCAAGTACAAACGAAAATGGACCGTATGTGCCTAGCCATAGGTACCAAAATCGGGCGCGGTCTGTGTGTAGGTATTTGGCGCCGAGTCGCATCGAGCCGCGTCTACAACTTTATACAACAATCTCGGCGTTTCTCGAATGTTCGGAGGGCAATATAAACAGAGGATCGTCGCCGGGAGAACACAGTGCGAATCAGAGCGATCAAAGCGAAACAGTGAAGTGGAATTTAGTGCGAATAAGTGATATTCAAGTGTTTTCATTTATTTAACTGTATTTTTGTGGTGTTGAAGTAAAGTTTGTTTATTTAATCGGTATTTTAAATCTCTTCGAACCCTAGCTCGTAACAAATTGGTGTCAGGAGTGTGGGATTCAAAAATGCCGATTACACCACGTGACTCGTCGTTATCACGGCGACCCAAAACACGACAAACTACTGCTGGACATCACGGCGAGGAGGTCGACGAGGGTGCTGCTGCTGGAGCCGCTGCTGGTGCTGCTGGGAATGCTGCTGGTGGTGCCGGAGCTGCTGGTGGTGCCGGAGCTGCTGCTGGAGCCGCTGCTGGTGCTGCTGGGACTGCTGCTGTTGGTGCTGGAGCTGCTGCTGGAGTTGATACGGGTGCTGCGGGTTCTGCGGGTGCTCCTCAGGCATTCGATATGGGGATGCTGTTTCGGCTGATGGAGGAGCAGGCCCGACGTCAGGAGGAGCAGGCCCGACGACAAGAGGCGCAGGCCAGACGACAAGAGGAGGAGGCCAGACTTCGGGAGGAGCAGACTCGGCAGCTATTGGAGCAGCAGGCCAGGCGTCAGGAGGAGCAGGCCAGACGACAGGAGGAGGAGGCCAGACGTCGGGAGGAGCAGACTCGACACCTATTTGAGGAACAGGCTCGACGTCAGGAGGAGCAGGCCGGACGACAAGAGGAGGAGGCCAGACTTCGGGAGGAGCAGACTTGCCGGCTGTTAAAGGAGCAGTCTGCTAACCTTAAGGAGCTGCTTTCAGAGTCACTGGGAAAGGTGACTATGGAGGTGAAGCAGCTACAGAGGGTTACAGACATGCACGAGGAGAGAATCGAAGACCTCGACATTCGTTATGAAGACCTCCAACAGCATTGCAAGGAAATACAGACTAGGATGAGCAGAGAACTGGATGCAAGACTTGACGACCGCTACGGAGAGTTGGAGGCACGACTTGACAGCCAATGCAAGGGGCTCCAGAATGAAGTAAGGAAACTGAAGCTGACCGCTCCTGTTTCTGGAGGCGTCGTCGTCTCCGGCCCCCGAGTCAAGGTGCCGCCGTACGACGGGACTACGTCCTGGACAGCGTACAAATTGCAGTTCCAAACGGTCGCCTCTGCCAATGGCTGGACAGACGAGCAATCTCTGACCGCCTTGACAGTGGCTTTAAGAGGCCGCGCACTGTCTGTTCTGGAAGCCTCTCCAGACAGCTGCACCACGTACGGGAACCTGATCGAGGCAATGGACTCCAGGTACGGCGACAAACACCTGGAGCACGTGTACCGAGCGCAGCTGAGGGACAGGACGCAATATGCTGGTGAGAATCTGCAACAATGGGCTCTGGAGATTGAGAAGATCGTGAGGAAGGCGTACCCATCTGCCGGACAAGAGTTCATTGCTGCGAACCTCGTTCAAGCATTCATCGACGGCATCCGCAGCATGGAGGTCAGAGCTGCAGTTCGACTGGGCCACCACAGCGCCCTGAAAGATGCACTGGCCCATGCTCTAGAGGTGGAAGCCGTGAGACAGGAGCCTCGTTCTCAGCGATTGCGACAAGTGGCGGAGGAGGCTACTCCAACAACGACACCTGTAGCAGAGAGGCGTAGCTACTTACCCCGCTGCTTCTACTGCCACAAGCTAGGGCACCTTAAAGCAAGCTGCCCGGCGCTTAAACGACAAGGCACGGATCAACGAGTGCCGAAACGGGACGTCGGAGCTGATGTCCGTGCCGTAACTACGGAGCTTCCGGGAAACGAGTAACAGCCAGAGCCGTGGGGCGGGTACTGGCTGATCGTGACACAGCCCCAAAAGTTACCATCCGACAAGTTTTCGACGGGAACAATCTGGTGATCGCAGGCGAGGTCAACGGGACGCCATGTGAGATGACGATCGACACAGGAGCAACGCGTACGGTTGTGAGACCTCAGTTGTTGGGACGATCTACGAGCAGAACCAGAGGTCCATCTTCCCATCTGAAACTCTTCACGGCAACCGGTCAGCCAATACCCGCATACGACGAGCTGCCGGTGACACTCAAGGTGGGTGACGGGGAGTATCCACACACCGTCATCGTGGCCGACATTATAGACGACTGCATTCTCGGACTCGACTTTATGAAGCGGTTCCAGTTTGGCATCGACTTGCGCAACGGTGTACTGCAGTGCGGCCAGGAACAGGTATTTTTGAAAGGCGGTTATGCTGGCTATGTGCGCTGTGCCAAGGGCGTCAAACTGAACCCATACTCAGAGACGCTTGTCGATGTGGAGTTACCAACTAATGGGGACCCCTCTAATACGAGGTGCTCTATCATCGACCACCTGGAACGTTCTAAACATAAAGGCTGGTTACTCACTCCAACTTTAGTAAACAGCCAGAGTGGACGAGCTGTAGTAAGGGTGACCAACTTCAATGACGCTCCTGTCACTCTTAATAAGGATCAAGTCGTGGCGAAGTGCGACGAGGCGAATTGGATGCGGAGCTGCACCCAGGGGAAGCTATCGGCGATGAAAAATAACAGTGCAAACCCCTTGGAACTCGTCGACATTTCGAAGAAGGACTTGTCAATCTCCGAGTACAAACGAGCGAAGGAGATGCTCACTCGTTACATTGACATCTTTAGTGACAGAGATGGGCATCTCGGCAGGACGTCATTGGTGAAACACACCATCAACACAGGCAACGAGTTACCTATACGTCAACGTGCTCGACGAATCCCAGTAGGAAGAGAAGCCGAAGTACAGTGCATGCTGGAAGACATGAAGAAGGCTAATGTCATCGAACCTTCTTTGAGCCCATGGTGTTCTCCGGTTGTGCTAGTTAAGAAGAAGGATGGCAGCACTCGCTTCTGTGTGGATTATCGTCGACTGAACGACGTAACCAGAAAGGACAGCTACCCTCTACCCCGGATTGACGACACCTTGGACAAGTTGAGTGGGAACCAATGGTTCTCAACACTGGATTTGAAGAGTGGATACTGGCAAGTGGAGATCGATCCCAAGGACAAGGAAAAGACTGCTTTCTCGACCGGAAATGGACTGTGGCAGTTCAACGTCATGCCTTTCGGGTTATGCAATGCTCCTGCTACGTTCGAAAGGCTGATGGAAGTTGTGCTTGCTGATCTCGTGGGAAAAGCTTGCCTAGTCTACCTGGATGACGTCATCATTATGGGACGCGACTTCAACGAGCACCTGAGGAATTTAGAAAGAGTGTTTGCCAAGTTGAAGCTCGCGAACCTGAAATTGCATGCCAAGAAGTGTAGCTTCTTCAAGAAACGTGTAAATTACCTCGGGCATGTAATTACAAAGGATGGCGTAGAAACCGACCCTGTAAAGACAGTAGCTGTACGAGAATGGCCCACCCCACGGAACAAAACAGATGTTCGGGCGTTTCTTGGTCTGTGCTCATACTACCGCCGCTTCGTATACGACTTCGCGGGAGTAGCCAAGCCCCTACATCGACTGACGGAGGACAAGCGTTCGTTTCAGTGGACTGAGGACTGTGAGAAGTCGTTCCAGGAACTGAAACAACGACTGTGTGAAACACCTGTATTGGGCTACCCGGACCAAGTCGGCGAGTTTGTGGTGGACACAGACGCAAGCAACATCGCCATTGGAGGTGTGCTGTCACAACGGAAGGGGGACAAGGAAGTTGTGATAGCGTATTTCAGCAAGGCTCTGTCAAAACCAGAAAGGAACTACTGTGTAACCAGACGCGAACTTCTGGCCGTAGTGAAGACAGTACGACACTTCAACAAATATCTCATCGGAAGGAAGTTCAAGCTACGGACAGACCATGCGGCGTTGAAATGGTTACTTCAATTCAAGGATCCTGAAGGACAAGTCGCTCGGTGGATCGAGCAGTTACAAGAATTCGATTTCACGATCGAACATCGACGAGGACGGATGCATGGCAACGCTGACGCACTGTCACGCAGGCCGTGCCCTGAAGATTGTAAACACTGCTCGAGGCGTGAAATCGGTGATTCTGTCATCAAAGTGATTACGACTAACAACCTTAGTGACGAATGGGCGAACGAGAGGACGAGAGACGAGCAACTCAAGGATAACAACTTGGCGCCGATAATGGAATGGAAGACGCAGAATGTTCCAAGGCCCGGCTGGAATGTTGTATCAGCCATGAGTTCCACCACGAAAAGTTACTGGGCTCAGTGGGAAAGTCTAGTGCTGGACAACGGGTTGCTGTACCGCAAGTGGGAGTCGCCCAGTGGACAGGAGACATTGATGCAGCTGGTCGTGCCTAGGTCAAAGGTGCGCGCAGTGCTTGAGTCCGTGCACGATGGATCCTCGGGAGGACATCTGGGCATGAATCGAACCCTGGCGAAAATCAGGAAACGATTTTATTGGGTTCATTGCCGGCAAGATGTCGAGGATTGGTGTCGTAAGTGCACAGTATGTGCGGCCGTGAAAGGACCTACGACACGTACGAGGGGACGTATGCAGCTGTACAATGTTGGCGCTCCATGGGAACGAATTGCGGTGGACGTTGCTGGACCGTTCCCGGTCACTGAAGATGGGAACAAGTACTTTATGGTCGTGATGGACTACTTCACGAAGTGGCCGGAGGTCTTCGCAATTCCCAACCAGGAAGCGACAACAGTGGCGACTAAGTTGGTCAACGAAGTATTCTGCAGGTTCGGGCTACCATTGGAGATACATTCTGATCAAGGGCGTAACTTTGAGTCGCAGTTGTTCCAGGAAGTATGCCGTCTCCTGGGAATAAATAAAACGAGGACTACGGCGTATCACCCACAGTCCGACGGAATGGTTGAAAGGTTCAACCGCACTTTGGAGACTCATTTAGCGAAACTGGTTGAGGATCACCAGAGGGACTGGGACCGATATATTCCCTTGTTCTTGCTCTCATATCGATCCGCAGAGCATGAAAGCATAAAGGTGACTCCTGCTTATGCCAACTTTGGGAGAGAACTCCGACTACCAGTTGATCTCCTGACCGGCGGACCTCCGGATGCGCCGCAACCTGTAAGTGACTACGTATCGAACCTGAAAAACAAGATGTGCGACATACATGACCAGATTCGTCAGAGCAGTCTTGTGGCCAGTACAAAGATGAAGACCAGGTACGATAGAAACTTCAATAGTAACGGTTTTGACGAGGGATCGTTGGTGTGGCTGCACAACCCGAAACGCCGAAAAGGCAAATCTCCCAAGCTGCAGAACCGCTGGGAAGGCCCGTATAAGGTCATCACGAGGATCAATGACGTGACCTATCGGATCCAACGATGCCCGCGTGGACAGTTAAAGGTTGTCCATATTGATCGACTGGCTCCTTACAAAGGCTCGAATATTGCTCGGGACGAGCAAGTCTAAGCGGGGGGCAGTGTAACGAATAGGTACTTAAATCGCACAAATAAATACCTAAACACATCAAGGTCGATAGACGTCTCTAGAAACATCCAGAGAGAATCAAGTACAAACGAAAATGGACCGTATGTGCCTAGCCATAGGTACCAAAATCGGGCGCGGTCTGTGTGTAGGTATTTGGCGCCGAGTCGCATCGAGCCGCGTCTACAACTTTATACAACAATCTCGGCGTTTCTCGAATGTTCGGAGGGCAATATAAACAGAGGATCGTCGCCGGGAGAACACAGTGCGAATCAGAGCGATCAAAGCGAAACAGTGAAGTGGAATTTAGTGCGAATAAGTGATATTCAAGTGTTTTCATTTATTTAACTGTATTTTTGTGGTGTTGAAGTAAAGTTTGTTTATTTAATCGGTATTTTAAATCTCTTCGAACCCTAGCTCGTAACACTATTAACAACGCCAAGATACTTTTGGCTGTCTTAATCTAAAGCCGATTATGTCATTATTTTTTATGGTTAGCACATACACACATACATACATACATAAATACATACATCATACATACACCATTATGTACTGTATACTTGTGTTCGGTTTTCTGTGGTATACACCATACACACACCACACACTACACAAACGCTGACAGTCTGAATTTTTGTTTTTATTTTTCTTAGTTTTCTTAGTTTTTGATTGTAATTTTTAATTGGACATATTTTTATATTTTGTGATTGATTTTTTGATTTATTTGAAATATTTTGACATACTTAGATATTTTTAGTTATACCTACTTATTGACAATTATTTAATATTGCTTTATTATTTTGTTTTTTTTTTATTTGATGAGTGATCTAATATAATGTCTCCGTACCTAATGTAAGGTCAACAAAGTCCTTTTGTGGCTGTATGTTTTTCTTATTTTTAAAAATGTTTTGTAGTGTGGAGGGCTGTGGATTTTTTATAAATAAATGTAGGTATAACGTCTTTCCTCGCTCTTTCAAATCAGCTTAGCCATTTGTGGGAAGAAAACAGTATAATCCAATCACTTTTAATTCAACAATAGATTAGTTTAGATATAGTTTTTGTGGACATTTTATGTTAAATCTAATCTCGGAACAAATGTCAGTTCAAATTGCACAAGTAATAAACAGAAACCAGTAGGACATAAACTCGACTTCAGCTGTCGAAATTACTGAAACTTTTTAAGTGCCTGGCAGATCATTTCTTGCATCTTTATGTACCATACTGAAAACCACGGGTGTGAACTATTTATTTACTCGCTTTTAGACCCGGCTTTCAGAAGGTTTTCCGGGAAAAAAGTAGCCTGTCACTTTCCGGCCCTCCAATTATATTTGTGCAAACAAATCACGTTGCTCTGTTGTTCTGTGTTGACGTGAAAGAAGCTCATAACTACAATGATTTTGCCAACAATCAACAAACACACTTTCGCATTTATAATAGTAGTTAGGTTGTTCTTCGTCGGTAGAATTTAATTCCTGTGAGGTTCCCAGGCCTTTTCCTGCATTTTCCGAGGATGTCGGGTAGCTTGAGTATAAACCTAACCGACAACCTCGTATCTTTTTTGCGTTAAGTGTAATAAATTTTTGTCCATTTGTAATAAATTGTAATTAATTTGTAATCAATTCCCACGCAGTTAATTTTTTAGTGCGGTGAAATGGCTCGCGTAGCTTTAGACTCATTTTAGTTAGAGAGATGGAGACAGAAAGTGGTTGTAAGCACTTGCCGGCAGAAAACCTCTTTTTCGTGTAGTCTAAGCCCCCCTCTACAAATTATTGTAGAGGAGTAGGGGTCCAGCGCTTGGCGGTACACCGCTGAGCCGATTTAGAAGAAAAAAAAATCTACCAGCTGGCAGAAAATGCTGTTTACTCGCATTTTGTGAGGACCTCTCGGTTGTAAGAAAAATATTTTCTGCCAATTTACTCCCCCACAAATGCTGTTCACTCATTTTCTGCCAGCTGGTAGGAGAGGTTTTTTTTTTTATTTTTTTCTCTTCTAAATCGGCTTAGCAGCGTACCGACAAGCGCTGGACCCCTACTCGTCTACAATAATTTGTAGAGGGGGGCTCAGACTACACGAAAAAGAGGTTTTCTGCCACCAAGTGCTTACAACCACTTTCTGTCTCCATCTCTCTACCCAATTAGACCACTAACTACAATTCGTTTCGTTTACATAGCAAACACATTTTCACGATCTATACCATGCGGTGTGGCGAAAGACACCAGTAACAGTGTCCACTTGCAGCCAGTTGTCCATATTAAACAGAACAGGTGGCAAGTCTGTTGCTAGAAGTTTATTAAAGCACTAGCTTTCCGCCCCCATATTTTTGAACAAAATAAAATTACTCAAAGTGAGGAAGACTTTGTCTTCCACTGGTTACCCTGGATCCCGGAAGCTGTAAGGCAAGCAGTAAAGATAAAATTACTCAAGGATATCGTAGCTATATATTCGTAAAAGAATTTTAAGAATCGGTTCGGTAGTTTGAGAGTATTACCCTCTACATCCAAACTTACAAACTTTACCTCTATAATTCTATATAATATTGGTAAGTATATGTATATATATTTTTTGGTAGATACTGTGTTTTGAGTTTAGACATATTTGGTTTTGTATTCGTCTCATGTAAGGACTTATCCAACTCTGATCATTAGGCTCATTCGTCAAAAGAGGAAAAGCCGCCTCCTTTATAAGGAAGTGGAGGGGAAATTCTTTGGATTTTCTCTCCTATTCCTGAGATAATGGCATCTCTTAGCAAGAAATTATAGTAATTCACCTATTTAACTAAATGGTTAAATTTTTACAAATGCTTTTTATTTACACAATTTTTTTTAAATGTGAAATTGCCTGCTTTATTATAAATTGCCATATTTTTTGAACTCGACAGTCTTATCACGGAATTAACAACTGCGAATAAACTCACAAGCTACTCTAACGCTGATATTGAACAACTAATGAATTTAAAAATTACATGATAGTTTTTGATGACTCTGACACTCACACTTTATAAGACACTAGAATACAACTGGATTAAGAAGACGCCTCATAACTTTTGTCCCATACAAATTACGTGCTCCACGACTTCTTAAATTAAGCGATAACTATATATCTTAGTTTCGAAATTTAAGTATAATATAATATAATTTCAGGCGTATTTTCAATCGATTTTGCAACTAGAGTTCTCTTAATATATTTACTAATGTACCATTTTCTCGTATTTATCCTATAGATAATTTCACATACTTTATGAAAACATTAACTACAACTTGCTATTTCTAATAGTTTTTGTATAATACTGGAAGAGCATATGTCCATTTTGTGTATTTTCGCAAGACCGATTCTTAAAAATCGTTCTTTCTCATGTTTCTGGTACGTGAATCTTGGCTATCTTATCCTTGGTTATTTTATCGATTCTTTTTTTTAAAGAGATATCGACAAAGTAAGCCGCGCAGTTTACTGAGTTCTCTGCGCTAACAAGCTTGCTCGACCGGTGGTTATAGGGAACGAATTGTCGTCGAGCGACAGGTGTTAGTTGCAAGTTTGCGGTTTACAAATATTACAGGAAATACTGTAATAAATTCTCCAAACAACTTCACGAGTGCGAAGCATCTTACGAAATGTACTTTATATTTGTACTTCATCCAAATTCGTTTAGCGAAGCTTTTTTTATTTAATTTTTACGTTTACACAGGGACAGAACCGCAGGCAAAAGCTAGTATTAGTAGTAGTTAAGTTTAGGTAGTATATTTCCGTCTGCACGCACATTGGAGGGCCATTTTACCCGTGGATTTGGTGAAATCACCGCCTTTGCACCGCAATGTCCGGGCCTGTGTTTTGTAAAGGTTTATCCGCTTTTGTTGGGAAAATAAAAACCGAAATATGACCTTATTCTCTATACAAATAAATGAAATTAAAGCGTCTGTCTGAAGTAGGATATCTTATTACACGATAGAGAATACTAAAATATTATCGATGATTGCTGAAAAATTCATGAAATTCCATCCAAGACAGAAAGACATGATTTTCTAAATATTTATTTTTATTTTTAGATTTTTATCTATTTTAGTTTTAGAGAATTATAAAAATATCACCATTAGTAGTATGGCGAGAACTACACATATTTACGTAATATTTACAGGACTCTTTTCTAATTTTAATAATTGTACTTGTTTCAGGTAAACGCATCTTGGTCATAAATTATAGGTGAAAAAATCACAATAAAGGTAAAAAAGAAAACGTTTATTAGTGTATACTGTATATATCGTCAGAAGTGAAACTTCTTTGGCTTATTATAATTAAGAATTAAATAATGAATAGATATAAATTTATTGTTAACTAGCGGACTCGGCAGACGTTGTCCTGCCCAAACGTTGGCTTGCCTGCACTACCCCTACCCCTACCCTACCCCTACCCTACCCCTACCCTACCCCTACCCCTACCCTACCCCTACCCTACCCCTACCCTACCCCCTACCCCTACCCCTACCCTACCCTACCCTACCCTACCCTACCCCTACACCTACCCCTACTCCTACTCCTACTCCTACCCGTACCCCTACCCTACCCTACCCCTACCCCTACCCCTACCCTACCCTACCCTACCCTACCCTACCACTACACCTACCCCTACTCCTACCTCTACTCTTACCCCTACTCCTAGGTAAAATTAAGTTTCGCGAAGCCGACCAAACTGAAAATCAATACTACTAATGATCTATTAAATTACTTAAATTACATTTTGTGACTATTCAATTTGGTCGCGTTCGCGATATTATCACTTTTAAATTGTTGAGTGTCGGAACGCGACATTAGATTCTCCAACACGCACGCGAATTTTAAATTTGTGCGGTGACATTAGGAACACATCTACATTGCATAGACAACAATGAGTGCTTTTAATTTAAAATTAACTTTATTGAATAGCAATAAAGTTCAAATTGACTCTGTTATTATGGGAAAAAGAAAAGGGCTGTTTTTAGGGGTTTTTCGGCAATTATTCGAATTGTCTCACCTTTAAAACCTTCCCTGGATATCTAGGAATATTTTAAGACTAAAATCAGCCAAATCGGTCAAGCCGTTTTCATGTTATGTCGTGATAACGGAAAACGGGTTTCATTTTTATATATATAGATGGGAGCACCATTGACAATATTGACATAAAATGAAGAAAAGTAGTTTACACTTATTTGGATACGCTAAAAGAATGAAGGATGAAAGATTGACTAAAATGGTTTATATGGCAGAAGTAAAAGGAAATGCAGGCAGAGGACGACCTAGGAGTACTTTTATTGAACATAATATAAGAAATATATTGATCGATGAAAACATTAATAGTAGTTTATGATACGGGATCATAATAAGGGTAATTAAAACACAAGTGGAATCCACGAGTGTTTTAATTCCAAATTATGTGCCCGTTCATACACTACTTTATCTAATCCCATGCAATAGTACAAAACAAGTTGAACCAAGATATTTTTCCTAATCGACAAATTGACCGCAAACCGCGGTTACCTACCTACAGCGCATGCGCGTTAACTGTCAAGTGACTCCCACATGGGCGTGTCGATATTTTCATATAGTTTAATGTGGCTTCATAATACAAATCTTCTGCCCTTTCTGCATTTAAAAAAAACAGAACATTACGATATCGTTTTTGTATGAAAACTTCGGTACTATAATGCATTACAGTATTGAAGTTTGATATTATTACAGTCGCGTGTATGTAAAACATATCATTATGCAGTATAATTTGATTTTGTAATAGAGACAATATAAGAGTAGATAAAAGTACATACAATCGCCAAGCATGTATGAAAGGTATGATGAATATAAAAAAAGCGAAAGAGGTATGTGAGGATCCTAAAAAAATGGCATTCCATTGTCTCTGCCTACCCCTCTTGGGATAAAAGGCGTGCTGATAGATATGTACATAGAGAGCGCCTTCTATATTTTTTAAAAAGCACACCTTACGCCTTTTTTCTCTACTCTGCTTAAAGAAGTTAAACTTCAAAAACCATAATAAAATTGCGAACAAATTAACTATAATTTTGTATCTTATCACTACTGTTTATATACCTTCACGATTTGTCATACGGCTCCCGGCAGAAGCTTTCTCATTTATTCGATGATATTTCTGAGGCTAAACCCAACGAGCGGCCAGCTTTTTTGAGGTATTTTAAGATGAAAAAGTCTAGTATGGCTTGTCGGATTATATACATGGCCTTAGAAAGAATAGAGTTCGCACCAATACTAACATACCCCTTTGATGCAAAAATTTTCTTAATCCAAACTGTACAACGTGACTTTGTTCTAAATTAACACCCTTCGCTTCGCATTCTCCTCTCCGAAGAACACATGTTAAATTCATATGTTAAGCGTTATCTCTATTTATAGTTCTTAACTTTATAATAGCCAATGTTGGAATCGAACCAGCCCCCGTATTACTTATCTCAGTTACTAACAAAAAGCTAAGGTTACCATTCTTCTAAGTCGTTGGTGCTCTTGACAGAGCAGTCGTGGTCAATCATCGCGGTTCACAGCGCGACACACCTTGTATTGACTCGCCATGGTTAACTTTTTGCAGTGATTTCCCCTTGCCTTCTGCACCAGACATTTTGAGACTATTTAGGTCTTCAGGCTCGCTGTAGCCTCTTCCAGCCAGTTGCCTAGCTAGATGTATGGTTTTACCGCCATTGCTCGGTCGCCAGAGCCTCGTTTGTTGTCTATCAGAGGGTACAAAGCGTGCAGGTGAGGATGACATTTGGAGTCGAATTAGGATCTCATTTAGTTCTCCCCCTTACTAACGGTAAGGTGAGTGTACCGTGCAAACTCGCTCTTCTGTGTTTATCGTAAATTTTATTAATCTGTGGATTGTAACCATAGCTTTTTGTTAGTAACTGAGATAAGTACGTAATTCAGGGGCTGGTGTGGTCTGCGTTTTGGACGAACTGAATCTGAGGGTAATTTCCATACAAATTTCCATTTCTAGTTAAGCTGAAAGCACTTTCTGACATACCTATGTAACTTAGACCAAAAATTGGCCAGGCAATCTGTCTGGCTGATGTTGTCAGTCCATTAGTTTACTGTTCAGGTTTTGCACAATTACTAATTAAATCACTGAAATTAATTTTAACGGACCGTAAAATTAACTTGGGCCTCTAAAATAATTACAGAAACATTCCTCAAGAAGATACTTTAACTGTTAAATGCGTACGCTTCAGTGTAGACCTTGGAAACTATTAGATACGGCATTTTACATAATTTGTTTTGAAAATATATCTTAATCTTATTTTTTTATAAGCATAAAAAGCAAAAAAAGCTGGTCGGACGGCAAAAGACCGGATGGCATGACCCTGGGACCATGGTCTCAAGTGTCCATCCATTTCGCCGCCTCCTCCAGTTTTGCAGGTCCCGCAGCTTCTGTATTCTTGAGTTTCTTGCTTTTGCGGTTGAGACTCTTGGCCCGTGGTCATCTGAGTCTAAGAAGTTTGCTGATAAAATTGGTAAACTTCTTATCGAAAATTCTGGTGATCACCGAGCTGGGAGTTTTTCATTCTCCGCATAAGCTTGAAAATTTAAAGGGGTACACAGCGAGTGCAGTTCTTGGCACGGTTAGACTTTCTTCAGAGCTGGAGGAGGTATTCTACCTTTGATTCCTCCACCCCTTTCTTTAGTCTTTTTCTTTTTAAGTTTAATATATAAGTTTATTTTAGCATAAAATTATTTTTTTGAAATATCAAGAATAGTAAGGATTTGGCGTTATTTAAACTTCTCATTATACGTAAACAATTAAATGTCACTTCTAATAGAATTAAAGATCTATAGTAATTTTAATTACAACCATCGTGAGGTAATTTATATGTTTGACGAGTACCAAAGTACCAATGAAGTGTTGTTGCCTTTCTTTCATTCGTTATTCAAGTCTGATAAACGATGTCGGTGCGGTATAATTAAAATTGGTTCCTGATTTGAATACACAATACAACTGGTAACAATGTCCACATTTGTCGCTAACCTGTTACTGCTTTTAATGGGAATAGAGATGGTTTTTTCATGACGAACCCGTAGAATTTAACCTACAAACAATCTTACGGGATCTTAACCTAATTATGTATCTTTATAACAGTGTTTTTTTTTAAATCGGTCCAGTGTGTTTCGATTTAACAAAACGAAACAAACAAACAAACTCGTGCTGTAGAGGTTTTAGAAGTATTTTGGGAGCCTACTTTACGTGTTCTCCAAAACACGTAGGCTTTTCTCGGCTCGAGTTAGGAATAATAACAAACACACTTATACCTTAAGACTCTGTATTATACAAATCGGCCCGTTTTTAGTCAAGTTTTTAGGTAAAGCTTGGCAAACTAGCAGCAAAAAAAAATGTTTGTGTAAATATGCACTTTTGTTTATCCATTGGCTATTTTGAAATCGTTTTAATTTTATTAATTTCGCTCGATAGAAAATAATCCTGAAAAGAACCACCCTAATAAAACACATTTTCTTGTATTATAGTAAATTTCATATATCTTTATCGTAAAAAAAAAATCTCATACAATGTTTTCACGTACACCTAGACATTGGCTTTTTATTTTTGTCTATATATTATATATTTTCTATATGATTAAATAAATAAGATTTGTCGCTTACGTCTTTATTTTCAAGCAGTGTCGTATCTTATATCTCGTTTGCGCTAGAGTTTAAAGCGTATTTGCCCTCTCTATCGCACGGCAAGTGGGCAAGTGGGCAAGTGGGAATAAAAAAAAAGATAAGTTGTTTCACTGGGAAGGTTTACGAGTATCAAACATGGACCTATCATGTTTAGGAGCTGAGGATTAACAGTATAAGTGAATCAAGTCGGGGAAAAAGTTAGCCCCAGTCAGTTTTCATGGCAAATGCTGTCTAATCGGTCAGAGATATAACAAAATAATGTAGAAAATAATTGTTTAGAGTAATATGATCTACAAAAAAGTCCGCGGTAGCATATATATCTATCTCTAATAGATAAGTTGTTATAAGCGTATTTATGTAGGTATTCAAATTGTTGTAAATTCATATTTAACCGACTTCTTACATTATAATAACCGCTTCTGATGAAGAAATAAAACCGCCTTCAAAACCAAAATGTGTTTTCCGAAAGCAAATGCACAAGTCACTATAAAAAAAATTACCCAAATCGCTTCAAGAGTGCCTATAAAATTTGAAGAGTTCTCGATTTCTCTAGGATCCTGACCTGATGACCATGGGACCACCTGGAAAGTATACCCTTTTTCCAAATCGGTCCAGGCGGTCTTCAAGTAATCGGGGAACATACATTAAAAAAAACAAAGATTCCGACGAATTAAGAACTTCCTCCTTTTTTTAAGTCGGTTAAAAATAATGAAACTCAACCAGAGATTAAGACATAGATGGATGCTAAAACAATGTATTTTCTATTTAAAGCAAGAGTAGCATTATTCCAATTCTTGGAAGTCTTCGCTACCTTTCAAGATGTACTATAAACCACATTGATTCCTAAGACACCTGTAAAACTTATGAAGAAAAACTTACTGTGACTGAAATGAAGAAAAGTAGTTTACGCTGGTTTGGACACGTTGAAAGAATGAAGGATGGAAGATTGACTAAAAAGGTTTATATGGCTGAAGTGAAAGGAAATGCTGACAGAGGACGATCTAGGTGTTCTTTCATTCAACATAACAAAAATGTATTGATCGATTGAAATACTAAAAGTACACACAATCGCCGAGCATGTGTGAAAGGTATGATGAATATAAAAGAAGCGAAAGAGGTATGTCAAGATCGTAACAAATGGCATTCGATTGTCTCTGCCTATCTCTCTTGGGATACTATAATTATGACAAAAAAAATACGTATGACATAGGCGAAATTTTGACATTTGCCTAATACTCCCGAAACCACCAATTACCATAGAAAGACTTGGTCATCCCCTGGGTACCCTGGGACCGAAACCCAGTTTGGGGATCTGCCGGATAAAATCTTATGTCACATATCAAAAATGCTAGTATTTTATTAAGCCATCTAAAAGCAGGCCTGCTTGAATGTAATTTGACAGATTTCCTTATGATTAAATAACGAATGGGTATTTGGCATTTTGTTAAAAAAACCAATCAATAAAATTGATATGGAAATTTTGATGATGTATCTAACGAATGGCCAGTTCTTTTAAGGTATTTTGAGATGAGAGCTTTTTATTTCACAAGCATTTAGTCTGATCATCATTTTGTTGTTCATATGTGAATCATAGACTCAAGATGTCTCAGGAATAAAGACAAACCAGTGTACACGTATACAGTGTTTAAATTATCAACTGAAAGCGCTAATGTAGAACAGTAACAGAGATTAAGGAAGGTCGTGCTTTTCCTTCGGGCGACGTTGAAAATAAACAAAAAAAAAGCAAAAATAGGAGTAAACTGAAGAGCTCGCCTGTTGCGGTGTTATTCTTATTTTACTCCGTTCGAACGCGTTCTACGTGTCTCTAATAGTGATGCGAATATTATTGGTAATCGATAGCTTTTATGAAACCGATTTATTTTTTAAACGATCGTGAACTGTGGCCCCATGTGATTTACTAGTTCATAAGTTTATGGTAAGATATTTTCCACATATTGTACTCTAATTAAATCAGCATTTAAGCCAAATAGAAATAGACTTTAGGAATATGTTCCTTAATCGACTTCGGAGAGCAGGTAAACAATGCGAAGCCTTTAAGCAAAGGTTAAAGAAGTGACAAATTCTAGTCCATTACGTGCACAACAGCCTTGACACCTGTTCTATTTAATATGGGCAAGTGGCTAAATATAGACACTGTTACAGGGAATGTATAAGTAAAAGCCATGATGGTGTATTTGTTAAAATATTTGTATGGATGAATTGATTGTAAAGAAAGTTGGAGAGAAACTTCTGAACTTAATAGTCTCTGCATAACCCACATGAAGTCCAATAATATATTTAAGGAATATTTTAACAAATTACGCTGTCATACATTGACTTTAATTATGATTTTTCAATTTTGAGTTTTACATACAATTGCTTACTTTTGAGAGCTTAGCTATATTTATATAGGAAATTAGACATGTGCTGAGCTAGCACGACGTGAAAAGTTAGAAAGTGAAAGAGATAATGTCCCATAGCAGGACAAATAAGAATGGTTTCCGCAACGCTACTTTTTGTCCTGCCTTGTCTCTATGGGATATTACATGTTAAACGAACGTAGAGCTTATAATCATGTGGTTTTTAACGGTCATTTATAGGTAGGTACCGGCAATTAACTAGAACATCTGTCACCTAGTGCGCAGTACAAAATCTTAAAATGAATAGGTATTTGTACAGCGCAGTAGGTGACATATATTTAAGTTAATTGCCGGGAATTATATAATACTAGATCGTAAGTTTTGTTATGATTTCTTCTCAGTCGTAGTGCTCTTGACAGAGCAGTCGTGGACCATCATGGCGGTCCACAGCGCGACGCACAACCTCACTTGCACAGTCATTCAAGGAGTTATTTGGTCGGTCCAGCGCTAGGGTGAACGTCCTCGCGTGTCCAAAGAACTGAAGGATCCCAGATGATTCCTTAGTCGCATTTAAAAAGCGAAACCATTTTCTGGTTGCATACAGTTTACACTTTACAAAAATACTCGTCAAATTCATTGATATATTATTTTACTTTTAACTTTTATCGATACTCGATAATTTCTGCGATATAATGTCCATCACTACATCACTATTGTGTCCAGACGTGCTCCGGACATGAACTTAGTGATCACAACACGAGGTCTGCTGTTCTTTGTGGTTTCAACTTTTGCTTTTGCTGTTTAGTGCCTATAATTAGGTACGGGCCAGCCGGTGTCTCAAGACTATTTTAGGCTTAAACCGCGTTGGTTACAAGTATGGCCTGTATGGGGCGTGGGGTAAACGCTAATGAGTATCGTGTAATGTATTATATAACTTCTTTTATACACTTGAATTCGTTTTATACATTGACTAACATTTCTCCCCGGGTATGCACATGGTTGAAATATGTAAACAACCACTAGTTAGCTCTCTTTACTCGGTTTTAATTGCAATTAAATATAGCTTATGAATAACTTTGGAAACTGCTTAACCGATTTTCATAATACATATATAAAAAGCTGCTCTGAGACTTATGTAATGCAAGAAACCGCATCCTATTTTTCGTGTAATGGCTACATCAGGGTTTTGATGATTCCGCCAATGTCAAGTATTATAGATGTCACAGTAACAATAGCCAATTAATCGGTAGCTAGGATGTTCCCGTCAACTGTGATATGCCTTATTAATCACAAACTAATCACAACTATCACAGCGCGGACTGGTTTAAACTGGATCCCCATCATGTCACGACGGAACGCATGCGTTGGTCGTCATGACATGACATAGAAATACTTTCTTGCTTTTTTTTTGCTTTGGTTTTGGAACGACTTTGATTACAACGAGAATCAGGTCAATTCAGTGCGAGGATTTAAGAGTAAAAAGGAATGTTGGTATCCCCGTTCATACAACCAGGCGCAACAAACCGGCGCAAACATCGTGGGTAAAGAGCCATGACACACGAACAAACTGATAGGTTCATCTTCTATCTATCATCACGCCTTTCATCCCAAAAGGGGTAGGCAGAGAGAATCGAATGCCATTTGTTACGATCCTGACATATTTCTTTCGCTTCTTTTATATTCATCATACCTTTTGTACGGAGCCCTATTAATATCCCCCGCTGGGAATCTTTCACTTGTCTTCTTTAATATAGTGGCTTTCAAATGCAGTTAAGTTGTGAATTCATGTATGATTTTGTGTAGTAAAGTAGATGTGTCAGTTACTTACGCTATAAGTAACGCATCGTTGAAGTGTAGACGGAGCGGATGATTTTGAATGATTGTTTCCGTTATATCTTGTCTCTGAATTTTGTTAACATTTGTTTGTTTTTGCCTTTTTACAAGCTTTATATTAGCTTCATTTTTTGTAACATAACTATGTAAACAAGTCTAGGAAGTCTATAATTTAACATTCATATAGAACCTACAATTAACTAATATAGGTAGGTATTAATTAATTTTACAATAACCATTGCGGACAGAAGCTAAAACTTAAAACTATGAATAACAGTGGTTTTTCATTTATAAGTATATGCACGCCTAAAGAAGTTTTTACTTCTTTTTTTTTTGGTACAATTTTTTTTTTTTGATAGTATTTTTTTTTTTCGAGGAAAAGGCAAAGGCCAATAGAGGCCATGTCTTGAACGAATTGCATAATATAGGCCAAAGCCAAGTCTTTAATTGTTTTTCATACTTAATTAAGATTCCACGACACGCCTTGGTGGATAGCACACGCTCCCGCGGAGACGTGTTGGGGAATCCAGTTTAATCCCGCCCGCGCTGCGATGGTTGTGATTAATCAGTGATTAATAAGACATATCGCGGTCGGCGGGATTATCATACATACCGATTTATTGGCTATAATCACCGTAAACGGCTATACTACTTGACATTGGCGAAATCACCGATTAATATTGGTGGAACCGCCATATTGAAAAAAAGAAGAAGAAGATACTTAATTAAGACTAAAAGCCAAGACTGTGTGATTGTTTCTCGTGTTATAAGCCGAGGCCACATCATCTTCCATATTTTAATTCATATATCTTCAATTGTTGAAACAATATAAACACAAAGGGCATAAAATGTTTTCGGATTCTTCAGTAGTTCCTGTAGTGAGCGCGGTATTCCATGTAAAGGCAAAGGTTGATAATTAACCATACAGCCAAGTCTTCATTGTTTTAAAAAATCTCGGTCCGGACCAAGAATTGCCAGCTAGAAATGCGCAGCCAAAAATGACTGACACGGAAGCCAATACAAGAATTCCTGCCCAAACATTTTTGGGCTGGGCACAATCTATGAGCATGTCGTGACACGAGCCCATAATACGCCTAAAAAGTTTTCATTTCAAAAAATTATGGAATGAAAAATATCCCTTCTAAATGATTCCCTTGTGGCATGGTGCCCAAGATGCTGGTGGCATTACCTCGCTGCACGGCTATACAAATTCTATGAGCTAGGGTCAACAGAGGCAAGAATCAACCTTTTTAGGGTTCCGTACCCAAAGGGTAAAAACGGAAACCCTATTACTAAGACTCCGCTGTCCGTCCGTCCGTCTGTCTGTCACCAGGCTGTATCTCATGAACCGTGATAGTTAGACAGTTGAAATTTTCACAGATGATGTATTTCTGTTGCCGCTATAAAAACAAATACTAAAAAACAGAATAAAATAAATATTAAGGGGGCGCCCATGCAACAAACTTGGCCGGTTTTTTTGTAATTTGAAAGGACAACAAAAAAATCTTAAACTGAGAAAACGACCGAATTGGCTTATTTTTGTATTTCAAAATTTTAAATGGAAATTGGCCATGCTAACTTTTTGAACAGAAACGAAGATCTCGAAACCGTTTCGAGATATAAGCTTTCAGTACAATTTCTATTTATCAGATTTTAAATTAAGTCTAAACTTTTTAAGATATTCAATAACAAACAATAACCTTAATTTGACCGATGTATGACGTCATCTTAAGCAGTATGAAAAAATGATACCTTTGCCTACAAAAAAGGGCAATCGTCAATCTTTGAATGACATCTTTATAAATTATATTTTACGTGTAATTATTTTCTTTGTTATTAGGACATGACGGGATGAAACACTATTTACTTGCCATTGTAAAAAAACTATTCAATTTAAATAAATATAAACACGAGTATATAAACAAGAGTAATTTTTAGGTTAGTCGACCTTGACTGACGTTTGCTTGACGTTAATTTGATTGACTGTCACTTTTTATGTGTAGTGGCCAAGATTATAATCCTGTTCTAAATTCTTGTGACGTCACGTTTACTTTTCGCGGGTAAAATTTGTAAAATATATTAAAAATAGACGCAATGGATAAAAAACAAAAATATCGAAATTAGTTTCTTAAAATGGGCTATATTTTCAAAACAAATTATAAAAAAAGTATATTATAAATATGTAGCATGGCCAATTACGGGAGTTGAGTCTATACTAATATAAAGAGTTAAAAGTTTGTTTGTATGAATGTAGCTCTGGAACTTCTAAACCGATTCTAAAAATTCTTTCACTATTCCTGATTAAAATGTATAGTTTATATTTTATTTTGTTCGAAATTTTCCACGGAAAAAGTCGGGGCGGAAAACTAGTAATAAATAAAGGGGTAGATAATGATGCAGCCACACCTAGCGTATCACATTTTCCTTTTAATTTTCCGTGTCACAATTTACCAAGTTGTTAAGTTTGGTTCGCGTTACAAAAGGGTGTTTTGCAACTATATAGGTTAAAAGTAGTAGGTGTGCCTGCTACGATATTTCATTAAGGCGCCATAATGTCATAACGTTTTGAAACTTAATATCGATTGAGACTTCGTATAGCCTTAATGACGTATTTACGGAAATGGTAAAATGTTGAATTTTGAGATACATTCTATGATAGTTTTGTAAAATTTTTAAAAGTGTGTTAAACATTTTCTTTTTAGTATAATTGGCATGTATTAAACTGATATTTCCACTCTCATCCCGCGAAAACAATGAAAGCAGGGTAAGTTTTTGTACAAATATCTCCAAAACTACACAATTTTCATCAATGATAAAAATTATATTTGACACATTATGGATTTGATACACCTAAGTTTTATGAAGCCATCAATTTTTGTATTTATCCTTTAGATAATTTCACATACCTACTTTATGTAAACATTAACTACAACTTGCTATTTCTAATAGATAGCAAGTTGTAGTTAATGTTTGTGTATTTTTGCAATTTTAATTTAAATTTTAATTGTTCTTTTTCATGTTTCTGGTACGTGAATCTTGGCCTATCTTATCTTATCGATTCTTTTTGCAGTGTCTCTTTAGCGACTTTTTAAAGAGATATTGACAAAATAAGCCGCGCGGTTTACTGAGTTCATCTAACAAGCTTGCTCTTAACAAGTACTGATTAATTGACAATTTGAGATTGTTTAAGACTGGTTTATTTGCTAATTAACAAAAAAGTAGAATATATAGAAGTACTGGCAATTTAGTACCATTTATGTGCCATTATAAGTGCCGAATAGTCGGTAGATCCCAACTCTGTGTATTTACATTTTTTATTTGTATCTTTCAGCCGTTTCAGAACCGCAAAATCTGTGTAATAATAACAAATTAAAGATCGTTTTATTTTTACCGTTTCTCGTTAACCTATTTATTTGAAGGTTAGGATGTGGTATTTTATTTTACCTCTCTGACTGACCTCACTCGTAAAACTGTGGTTTTATAGTATTTTTAATTTATTTACTTTTAATCATTTTATTGCAATGGTGTGGCAGTATTAGGGCCATAATACATGTGCTCCGAAACATATTGCCTATATTGAAGAAAATGGGTGCTTAGAATTTTTACACTAGCTGTGCCATGCGGTTGCACCCGCGTTAATGGTTACTGCTTTTGGGTCGTAGCGTGATGTTATAATAATAGCCTAAAACCTTTCTCAAGAATTGGGCTATCAAATGCAAAAAGTATTTTTCAAATCCGACTGGTAGTTAAAGAGATAAGCGCGTTCAAAAAAACAAACAAACTCTTTACTTATACCTATTAAAATTAGTGACATCTCCAAGTCCATAACTGGCAAAATGGAATGCTCCAACCTAGGATGTGCCTGGATGTTACTAGCTGGCCGCCTCGGCTTCGCCCGTGGGGCTCATACATTCATACCGTGATTTACCTTTTGATTTAAAAGAACCACTTCTCATGAAGAAAAAAAACCGCCTTCAAAACTAAAATGTGCTTTCCGAAAGCAAAGGCACAAGTCACTATAAAAAAAATACCTAAATCGCTTCAATTGTGCCTATAAAATTTAAAGAGTTCTTGATTTCTCCAGGATCACATCACCAGATCCTCTTCCAAGCAAAGAAAAAAATTCCAAATTCCGACGAATTGTAAACCTCCTCCTTTTTTTAAGGTCGGTTAAAAAAATAGTACCCTATGTACTTTCCTAGGGTTCAAGCTTTGTCCGTATCAAATTTCATCAAAATCGGTTTAATAGTTTAGCCGTATCAGACAGACAGACAAAGTTACTTTTGCATTTAGCTCTTATTTAATAAGAGCAGTAATCCAAATTTTTCTAGATAGTTATTTCTTTCTGTTGCTACCAAAATGTCATTAGTAGAATTGGGCATCTGATATGTAACTCTGTAATAGAAGTTCTGTGCTGTAAGCCATTTGCCTACGGAACCCTAATAATGTTGCTCAATATATTCGGGGTCATTCTTAGCGATCAGTACACTCAGATTCAATATAGGCCACACATGATGGGCATAACATGATTTACAAATCGTAATGTAGATTTTACGAGTAATTTACAAATATTTACATCTGTAGCCGCATCCTACATCAAGCGAACTAGGTTAATGTGTCTAGTTAAGTCTTGTCTGTCTGTACTCGTTTCACGCGAAAACTACTGAACGTATTTTGTTGCGGTTTTCACTATTAGATAGATTGATTCAAGAGGAAGATATACGAGTATTAAACATGGACCTATCATGCTTGGGAGCTGAGCATTATCAATATGAAACAAGTAGGGGAAACTGGAGCAAAAAAAATCACATTCTTTTCTAAATATAGATCATATTTTAATCACAAAATTATTCAACACTAACTGTTCAACCATGGGGCCCATACTGTTTTTCATCCCCTGTTATAACCCCTTAGGGGGGTGACTTTAATAAATAACGTAGCCTATATCCTTCCCTAGGGTTCAAGCATTCTTCCTATCAAATTTCATCAAAATCGGTTCAGTGGTTTAGCTGTGAAAGTGTAACAGAGTTATTTTCGCATTTATAATATTAGTATGAATTATACATTAAATTTTGCTCATTTAACTAGGTTCACGAAACCTTTTAAATACGCTTAATCCATTTCACATTTAAAAAGCACATGCAGGTTGTCGGTACAGACAGACAGACAAGCGGCCTTGTCAATTAACTCTGAATGCAGTCGACAGCTGAATTATTATACGATAGCACGCAATGTGTAGCAATGGGCCGTTTGATGTTAAAACACAGTAGCTGGTCTAAGTAATATTTAATCTCTTTATTTCTTGTCTTTTATTTATCTACGAAACCCTTCAAGATATCGAAATGAAACAGAAAGCAGATTCTAAGTCTAAGTACCTCCTTTCTATGTTCCGTCTAAAAGTTTCAGCCAAATCCATTGCGCTGTTTCGGAGCATTGGACTATTCTGAGCAAACATTGCGACATACATACATTTCTGAGACTTATTTTGTCGATATCTCTTTAAAAAGTTGTTAGAAACAAACACTGCAAAAAGAATCGATATAATAACCAAAGATAAGATAGGCCAAGATTCACGGACCAGAAACATGAGTAAGAACGATTTCACAATAAATCGGTCTTCCGAAAATACACAAAACGGACATATGGTCTTCCAGTATTATACAAAAACTATTAGAAATACAAGTTGTAGTTAATGTTTTCATAAAGTATGTGAAATTATCTATAGAATAAATACGAGAAAATAGTACATTAGTAAATATATTAAGAGAACTCTAGTTGCAAAATCGATTGAAAATACGCGTGAAATTGATGACTTTCAGGGCTTAATTAAACTTAAGTGTCAAATATATTTATCTTTCAATAGCTATTTAAATTTCAAAACTAAGACATTACAGGTAGTTATCGCGTAATTTAAGAAGTCGTGAGGCATGTAATTTATATGGGACAAAAGTTATGAGGCGCCTCCTTAATAAAATCAAATATATATTTACAAACTTCATGAATGCTATTTTATTTAAGTCCAAAAAGTCTTGTGAATGTTAAAGTTCAACATATAAAAAACAATTCCAAAATCGCCTAACTTAATTACTTTCGCTTATCACATTTTAAAGCTTTGACTGATAACAGAGATACTATTTTCATAAGTGTGAAAGTCTTCATATGCCATATCTTTGATAATGCTTAGCTTTTTTCTCATTTAAGTTTTCAGTATTATTTTTCACCATATTCTAGTGACACTAGATACTGTATTTTATATTACGACAACAAGCCGTACTCAGTTGAGTTTATTCGCATTCGTTTTGTATTAATGGTATTTAGTTACTATTCAGTAACCTATCTGATACATTAATTCTATTTTGGGAATCAGATTTTATTTCTCTCTATTGTTTTATATAAATCACTTATAACATTTTTCTTGGTTTAGGTGCTGTTAGATATTGCTAAAAATCGTCTTGTTTGACAGTCAAATATTAGTAATCGGCCGTTTTATAGAAAGGTCACAAATGATTTTCGTTTCGAAAAATTTCTCAGAGTCAATAACTAGTATAAATGTAAATGTAATGTATAAACGGATTTGAAATGTTTTTCACTTATAACTAATCTGCATTTCTCGAAGTGTATCTGTGCTAATACTAGTAATTATAAATAAGCAGTCGAAGAAGAGTTTTCCCAAATCGCTCTAAAAACTATAACGAAACCGGTCAACGCCAGGTCAGATAACTATAAATAGTGAAAAAAATCAATGCGCTTTCAAATTGAAGTTTAGAGAGATCGGATGGTATATATGGTAATTTTAATCGTTTAAATAGGTCAAAAAACAGCAATTTCGCGGCTTAACATATCAATATTCCGTTGGAGAACGTTCCCACACTAAGGTTTACCGGCCAAATGTATTTGGCAACGATCCAGGCGGTTACGTCCTGATACTCGGAGGTGACGGTTCGACGGAAACCCATTTAGATTTTATCAAATCACTCCCTACGTGATGCTGAGAAGCTTTAATTGTCGAAGGAATATATCCAAGATTTTCGTTCGGATTCAGATGGTTTTCTAAACAAAAGACATTATTCAAATATATTGCATTGCACAAATAGTATGCGATAATTTGGAAAAACTTGTGATGTGAAAAGAGACCTCGAGGATGAAAGGTATCTAGATTTTAACTAAACCCCATTTAGATTTTATCAAATAACTCCCTATGTGATGCTGAGGAGCATTAACTTAGAAGTTGAGAAGCTTAATTGTTGAAGGAATGTATAAATAATTTTTATATATTTTTGATTTAGATGAGTTTTGAATAGTACAAACTAGAATATCTTATACTGTGGATATCTATATGATGTTGCACAAAAAGGGGGCGATAATTTGGGGAAAACTTGTGGTGAAGGAGCCCTAATCACAATGCCCATCATCAAGTGTCAAACAACTTTCTGCCTGATGAAAAACTGGGACACAGCTTTTCATCAGCCGATAGGGAAACATAGTTGAGAAGCTGAAGAGTCGGAGTGGTTATCCTCAGTAATCAGGGACCGACTAAGGAGGACATCAAAGACAAGTAACATTAAATTTTTGGAACAAATGTCTTGCATAGGATTTGAACCTTTTATAGTGTCGTACGTGGGTAGGGTTATTAACCACTAGACTAAACGTATGTTAGGTCTTCAAATATAGGGGAAGCATAGAATTATGTCAGGATTGCGTGGAGATTCTCAATATCTTTTTTTTTCTTCACGGGTTGCCTTACAACTCCCGAAACCGTATTATCGGTCCCAGGGTACCCAGCGCAAGACCACTTTGTGAGGCTATACCTTAAGGAGTGGCCAGTTATGTTGAAGTATATTTAGATGGAAAAGCCTCAATATCACACCATTTTATGAAATTATACGTACAATTGTTAGAAGAAGTGCATCATTTAACCAGTTTGGCAGAAATCTGAACCCTGAATCCCAGGTCCATTCAGCTATTGAGCATGGATTTAACAGCTGTCATTTCTTAAATACTCCTATATTATTTTATATTTTCATGCTCTCGGAAGAAGTATAGGACAGGACCTTTGATTTCAAGTCCTTACCATTTCGCGGTACGTTTCAAAAGGTTTTATCATCATTATATTCATAGGAGAGCGATGATAGGGAATAGAGAAAATGCTGGGCACCAATTCTCGTGATTCGAAGGGCATCTAAAAGATATTTGCAAGCATTGCCACAAACAACTGGCAAAATGTGGACCGTCAAGATTTTTACGGTATTCATAGAATTCTGATTATATTTACAGTACAGTTTTAATTAAATTTGTTTGTTATAACGATGAAAGGATTGCAGTGAGAACTTACTTATGAGAACTACGCGAACCTTAACACTTAGGAACGTAATGTGAAGTGACCGAATATTTGGCTTGAGTCCAGCGGGATTAGCATGAACGTGCGACACTTCTGAATGGCCTAAGGCGTGACCTGGTCGTATAATACCTTAGAAGAAGTCTAGAATTTTAATTATTTCTTCAAAAACAAGAATCTAATGAAACGTTTGAATAGTTCACTCGATAAATGCATTTCAAAAATATAGGTCCTTATCACAGAACGGTGTTTAACAAGTGTTTTACCAGACGATGTTTTATCACTCTCTTACAAATCTGTAATTCAATATGAAAGACTAAGACAGAATTAAACTAAACACCGTTGTGTGGTAAGGGGGTAAATGTTTAAGAAATGACGTGAATGTTTTCAGTACGTCTTCATGTTCCAACTGTATGGCAATTTCATTTTTGTAACGATAAGTGATTTGTTAAGCGCGAGTACGTTTTATTTTGAATGAAATTGAAATTTGCAGCGTAGAAATAAACGACAGCAAACTTTGCATTCACAATCCACCTATATTTATCTACTTACTTGCAAAGCTCCGACTTCTCTCGTGGACTTTTTTAAAATGTGACATGAGAATTTACCCCGAAGGATCTATCTATTATCGCGCCTTTTGTTCCAAGAGGGGTAGGCAGAGGCAATCGATAGTCATTTGTTACGATCCTGACATACCTTTCATACATGCTCGGCGATTGTGTGTACTTTTAATATTTCCATCGATCAATATTTTTTATATGTTCAATAATAGTACACCTAGGTCGTCCTCTGCCAGCATTTAAATAAACGTTCGCATTTATAATATTAGTGAAGATTAGGATTACTGATGAGTTTTCATGGTAGGCCGACCGGTCTCTGTCGTGGGAAATTCAGCCGACATAGTAGTTGCCCATTTAGATGGTATAATGCCTGCGGTTAAATTGTTGCAAAGGGTTGATTTCTGAGAACTTGGTAACTCGGTTAGTGGTGATGCTATAGTTGTTTTGAACTAATATCATTAAAAAAAGGAAAACTAATTGTATATAAAGTAAAAACTAATGTACGCTTTTTAAAATTATCTATCTTATTTATCATCACGCCTTTTATCCCAAGAGGGGTAGGCAGAGACAATCGAATGCCATTTGTTACGATCCTGACATACCTCTTTCATGTTCAATAAATAAACCTCTGCCATTATTTCCTTTTACTTCAGCTTTCTTTTCTTCTTCTTTCTTTCATTCAGTCTTCTCAATGAGATTCTTTGTTCGTGTGGTCATGCTAGCTCGGTACCATTCTCCACTTTCATACCGCGTTTTTATTTCATAGTAAAAGCTTAAGGATCCACAATGTTTGAAAAGCGTATATTGTGCGTATGTGCGCAGTATCCTGGAGTATGCTAGCTGCATATGGAGTCCTCAGTACATAACATATTCGGATCAGGTCGAGAGGATCCAGCTAAAATTCGTTAAGTACCTACATGAGTTATAAGACCCGTAGAGAGTATGTGGACTACGAAAGCGGATGTGAAGAACACGGACTCATAATGCTGCGCGATAGACGGACACTTCTCGACATGATGTTCCTGTACGATGTTATGAGCGGCCGCGTCGACACTCCGCACCTGCTGGCCGAGCTCCGCTTTAGCACTCCCGCGCGACGCACTCGACACACGGATTTGTTTCAGTGCCGCCAGCATCGATCTAGATACACCCAAAACACGCTATTGACTCGCTGCGTTAGAACCTACAACAAATACTTCGGCGAGCTGGACTTTTATAATAATTCCAGACAAGTTGTAAAACAATCAATCATTCATAATTTCTCACAGACACACACTCACGCACCACAACAAACACAAACACACAAACACACACACACACACACACACACACACACACACACACACACACACACACACACACACACACACACACACACACACACACACACACACACACACACACACACACACACACAAATAAACACGCAACATGCCGGATCTAACGATCTAACAGTAACAACCATCCCAGCATAATTTTCAGTACTTATTTATTTTTTAATTAAAGTGGGTACTTACCTTCTTTTTTTTTGTTTATGTCTGTTTATTGTATGTATGTTCTGTGGTCTAAATAGGAAATTTATAATTGGCTTTCTTTGGATAATATTGTAACAAAATTCAATTTATAAAATGTGCTGTTAATTTCCTAAATATAGAAAAATAAAATAAAATAAAATAAAAAATAGTAGAATTTTCATATTTTATATGATTTGTTAATATTACATTCTAGCTAAAATATAAATGTAGTACAAAAGTATAACTTCATTTGATGGAATTACATTGCTTACAGTTTAGACGTCTGGTAGTAACTAGGCAGTCCACAGTAACAGGATCCCAGCCATGTACCAATGGGTTTTTTAATTAAAAACTTATGCACATCCGACAAACCACACTTCGAAGCTTTTTCCATCTAAATATACCTCAACAGAACTGGCCACTCGTTAGGTACAGCCTGACAAATACCATCAGCTAAACGAGGGAGACTTGGTCTTTCGCTGGGTATCCTGGAACCGTAATACGGTTTCGGAAGCTGTAAGGCAACATGTGAAGATTCCGTGATAAAAACTAGCCTCACTAGTCCCCCCGCAACTATATCTGTGCAAAAAATCACGTCAATCCGTTGCTCTGTTCTGGCGTGACAGAAGGACGAACAAATAAACACATTTTCGCACTTATAATATTATTAGTTACGTATGCTTTGATGCAAATTTTTCCTTGAACATAAGTGGTGCCTTAAATTTTAGCTTATTTAGTAAATGTTAATCTTTAATAATCCTTGTCCAAAGTTCAGTTAAGGGCACGCAGCGCACAGACGTCAGAGTATATAAATTCGTGGAGTACATTTTACCGCTATTGTTATTTACAGAGACATTATCTTCTGAAGCATCCCTTCGTAGTCATTAAAACCCAAATATTCAGCAGTCAGGATAACATCTAAATTGCTTCCCTCGTAGGGTGACCATGCTTTCATGAAAATGTATGATTAGTACTGGTACAATTACTACAGTCTAAATTCGCATAGAGCTGAAAATGGGAACATCATTTCAAATGTCATATCAAAAGTCCCCATCGATCCTCTTGTGCAAAAAAATTAAAGTCCAATCCACAAAGTTAAGAAATATAAAAACTGTCATCGGAGTAGGCGGGGGCGAAGAGCAAATTATTACTTTGGATTTATAAATTTTGGCGTCAATTAGGTACACCATTTTATTGGTGTAGTTTTAGTAGGGCGATGCTAACATCGAAGTTAGTGCGAACTATTCTTTATATTCTTGTGGTAGTAGAAGTGACAGGAAATGCCGACTATTTGTACTTCAACGAATACAATTTAAATTGTTATTTATTATATCTATATTTGTCTGGGTGTCTGACAGCTAAATAACGTAGTAAAAATGCATGGTTTCTTAGAAAATTTGCTGTGACAATTTAGTGATTTTATTTTGTTTTTTCCTTTAGAGGTACGGAACCCTAATACTAATGATTATATATTAAAAAATATTACTTATGTTTAATTTCTAAATGTGGTCACCCTATTAAAATTCGATATTACGAGTAACTTATATGTAGTACAAAGCTGAAACGCAAAATCAAATAACATAACATCAATCGTTCATGACTTTGTTAAAGAAATTGTATGAACCATTCCGGAGACACTGGAAACTACGTACACATTTAGCGAGTTATCTACAGCAAACCTACAGTTGCCACAAGTATCTGTTATTATAAGAAGAATGTAAGATGAATTATTCTAAATTATTCGCGAATTGTTATATTATTCGCGAATTTTTGAATATTTTAAATTTAGGGTTTGTTATGTTCGATATTCAAATATGAAATTAATTTTATTTAAAACGATGAAATATGATTACACAAATTTAAATCAAAAAGTATATTATTCGTAACAGTCATATTTCGATACTTCGCGAATTATTCGAACATTTTCGAATTATTCGTCGAATTTCGAATAATTCGAAAAATCTAATTATTCGATTCGATTCGATTCGAACGCTATTCGCACACCCCTAGTTTTACCTTCTCTCTTCGAATCGTCACTTCATCTCGCTGGTGATCTGCCAACACTTCTGTGGCTCATTCAGTCTTCACTCAGTAACTATTGTTGAAGTCTATCTCTCATCATTTATGGTAAGGAGTCGATAGAATGCTAAGCACCAATTTTCTTTAATTTATTATTTTTTTCTCGTGCTTCAGTAGGCACGTTAAGCCGGCGTCCACAATCTTTTAAAAATAACATATACTTAAGTCTGTTAAAAGAAGTGATACATCTAAGTCCATTAAGTGCAGCAACAGTCATACTGCAGGCAAAAAGTTGACACGTATCATCACGTTAAATCTAGGGGTGAGCACAGAAAGATCTTGACTTTTCCTTGCAGCTAACAATGATTTACCGCTGTAATAAAGAAGGCTGACAGATGAATTTAGATTTTGGAATATTCTGGCATTACTCCAGAACTGCAAGACCACTAACTTGGATATGATATCCTATAAATCTAAAACCACTAATCGACATACGTATTTTATCTATAACACGTATTTTTACTAGCAATATTACGGATTTTACACCTTGCAGCATGGCCAGAGATATCTTAGTACCCTGCGGCCGTTTGTCAAGTTGCAGCAACTGCGACTTGTCAAAAAAAGTTGGCCTAAAGCGAGTCGAACTCCATACCATTCGGTTTTCCGTGACAACTTTAAAATTCACACGACTGGTTAGTCCCAAATTTTAAGCTGATAAGTTAGCAGTTAAGTTATAAAAAACTCGCTTCCCCTTCCCGGCTTCCCGTGGATATTTTCGCTGTAGTTATCATAATGGCTACTGTCTCTATTTTGTGGGCTAACTTCGCCTACATGTTTCTCGCAGGCAACACCCTATTGATATCTGTGGCCTCACTCTCTGCATACCCAAAGGGAAAGAGCCATCAGTCACTGACGGTGTTGACGACTCGCGCCTACGAGATTACCCGGAGTATGGACATACTCAAACCTGAAGACTTCGTGCTAAACCCGGAGTCGTGGCAGCCTAAAGCCACACGAAAAAATCATTCACGAAATTAGTTCCAGCAAATACCATTACCGTCATCAAAACCGTCAAATAGCGATTCATTCGTCACCAAAAAGAGTTTTTCTCCACACAAATCAAGTAGAACCATGGCTCCAGAAAACTGGCGCTATCCATTTTCTCAATCATTTCATATTACACACGCACGAAAGCAAAACCTTCAGTAAATTTTCTCAGCGTTTGTATGGAAAGTGGGATAAAACCTACCCGATTCCACGCTAGGTCGCGTTAAGACGTCGTCATGCCAAATGGACTTGGCTTAAATCCAAAATCAAAACTGGGCTAAGTTTGACGTTAACTGCAACAAGATCAGAATAAGGTGCGTCGGTGGCCGAGTGGTTTAGACTGGTATATAACTAGGCGGACCACGGTTTGATGTACGAATGAGTTTTTATAATAATCCAACAAACCACATTTAGAGACCAAACCATCTAAATATACCTTAACAGAACTGGCCACTCGTTAGATAGTCTCACAAAAACCATTACTATAAGAGGGAGACTTGGTCTTCCGTAAGATACCCTGGGACTGTTGATAACACGGTTTCGGGAGCCGTAAAACCCGCAAAGTAATAAAAGCCTGAAAATCTGTTGAAAATTTCAGAAGAATCCTAATCAAAAAATAAATCATATAAATCTGACGGTATCATAACTACAAAATGGGAATTTTTGCACAGAGAAAGCTCGAGGACCATAGAGTGGCAGGCTAATTTTTATCCACATTTCAAAAATTTACACGGGCTGTGGCTTTTGTTATCTAGTACCTAAATTATTTAGCAGAAATATTCGGGAAATAGGCTTATTTTCAAAATTTCTGAAATACTCGATAGCTCACCATCATAGCTTTTACATTGTCAGAATCGGTACAATGTCCGCATTTAGCTAGATGCGATTGTTTTGTTTGGCTTAGCCATTGATATCTAAGATTATACCGGCGACTTCATAAATTTTACGCAGTTTGAAGTTAAATTCGGTCTATCATAAATCTCTAATACACGTAAATATTTCGAGTGCAATCAAGTAATTAAGGTAACGTAGGTCGAGCTAAACAAAAGGGGTGAAGTTGGTTTAAACTTAACTAAGTTCAGTTAACTTCTGCTAACTTATAATTACTTAATTGATTTACAAACTTGCCTACAATCGCTTCCAAGACTGACCTAAGATTTAAACTTTGCTTTTCTTGTGGTTACTCCAGGAGTCTGTATGTATCATCACAGAGTTTATGTCTTGTGATGTGGCCAGAGACGATGGTTTGGGCCAGTTGTTTAGTTGTCGATGGACCTTGTACTTTGAACTGCCACTTTTTCTCTACTGTATGGATCAGTGGAAGGATTTTCCATTTATTATTCAGCAATGACCCGATACCATGTTCTTCTTCTTTAAATTAAAGGATCAGGCAGACTCCTAGTCGATGGAGCTATCGCCACTCTTCTCTCTTCCACCAATTCCTTAACGTCCTGATCTTCTAGCAGTCGTCGTCACTTCAGCATTAACAATGCGTCGCCACTCCTCTCTGACAGCTGCCCTTCTGGTGCACTCGCTTAACTGAACCATCATTGCAGCTCTCCCTTGATCCATCCATCTCAAAGGAGATAGTCTGCCCTAAACGTCCTTATATGACAGACACATTACCTTCACTTGGTGGGTCTTCCACTGATCATTTTGCCAAGAAAAATAGTGCATGTCATGCTGGAACTCGAGAAAAAAAGGACGTATGTAAAGTAAAAACTAAGGTATGCTTTTTTTAATATTTTTGTTCTCTATGCAGTAGTTTTTACAAAAAGTTTTCAAAGTCATCATTTAGGCAAAATAGCCATTCTGCTCCATTTCTGAACTTATTTGTATTACTGGTGTCACTGGGCCGTGGCATAGACTAATCTTTGAAATAAAAATTAAAAAAACATACCTACCTTAGTTTTTACTTTACATACCGAATTTCAATACCCAACAATCCAAGAATCACAATCGCAAACCACTGCACTGTCTGCGATGCAATATGCAATTAAAACAGTAAATGAGATGTTAGATTTGTCGTATAATTTAAGATGGATTTTGAAGTGTTTTGTAAACGACATGATACGCTACCGAAACATGGTTAGGGAAACAGAATGACGAAACTAATATATACCAATGCCTGCATTGCAATGGTATAAGCAGCGACTAAGCTTGGAAACTCTTGAAAGTAAGCTGAGAAAATCTTTCAAAAAATTAATAAGACATGTCTCCAGTCTCTATTCTAATAGAAGTATTCACCACCATTGCCTTTACACCTTGCGATGTCAGAAGTTCGATTTAAAATTAATTCTGTTTCATATCAAAACAATTTAGCTATCGTTGATATGTCACCTTGCACAAACAAGTTAGCGCTAAATTAGGCCTCCTTATTTATAGTACGGCCCTTGACATATTTGAATATTTGATTAGAGAGGGTTCTTTTCCCACTAGTGCCAAAAATGCTAAGCAACAACTTTCTTTAAGAATATGTGCTTAAATCGACTCCTTAGGACACGTAAATCCGCTTTTAATAATAACAGATATTAACGTCTTTAAAGAAGTGACACATCAAGTCTCTGGCCACACCGCTAGGTGTAAAGGCCGTGAAGATACGTTTGTGTGAAATCGTGTTGTGGCTGCGTGTAAAAGCGCGTTACAACTTTTATTTCCATACAGAATATTTTAAACAACACAGAAAAACACAATGTAATTCTAGGTCCGAAATTGTGAACAATTTTCACCGAGGTGTCGTGTTTCGTAGAGGCCCTCTAATGAATATGTATGGAGCAAGCGACAAGGGTCCACCAGATGCTAGGCTCCGTGATATCATGGTAATGTTGGCCTAAATCACAAATATTTCCTCATCTCTTGTTTTACATACTTAGCTTTGGACGCGCGATATCGTGTATATCAACATTTAGGTAGAAGAGCTTTCTGTCACATTTCTGAACCCATTTGACTTACTGGTTGTACACTTGTACCACAGGGCACATGGTGGTACTACTTTAATCGCAGAGGAGTAGTGCTTATGTTGACGTCATTATGTAATTTAAAAAAAAACTGAAAGTCATCAATTTCAATGAGTATTTTTAACCGATTTTGCGACTCTAGAATGTACCATTTTCTCGTATTTATCCTATAGACAATTTTACATACTTAATGAAAACATTAACTAAAACTTGCTATTTTTAATAGTTTTTGTATAATACTTGAAGAGCATAATGTCCGTTTTATATATTTTCGCAAGACCGATTTTTTGTGAAATCGTTCTTTCTCATGTTTCTGGTACGTGAATCTTAACCTATCTTATCTTATCCTTGGTTATTTTATCCATTCTTTTTGCAGTGTCTAACAACTTTTTAAAGAGATAATTCGACAAAATTAGCCGCATGGTTTAGTGAATTAATTGCGAAAAAACACGCTTCTTGTATAGGAACCCCCTTTAATTTTTAACTTTATTTATTTTTTATTATATGTTGTTATAGCGGCTATAATAATACACACTCTGTGAAAATTTCAAGTGTCTACCTATTACGGTTCAAAAGATACAACCCTGTGACAGACGGACGGACAGCGGAGCCTTAGTAATAGGGCTTCCGTTGGTACCCTTAGGGACGGAACCCTAGAAACATCGGTTTCTAAAAGCAATATTTCATTAGACTAAGTATATGTAGGTACGTTTGTCAGCGATTACTTAGGTCTGATTCACGTTTGTAACAAGTGTAAAACGCGGTCTTTTATCGGAACGTAGCAGCGCTAACTGAGACATATTGCTTCGTAAATCTTGAGGCAAATTTTCTCCACTTTTCTGCAGAGCTTCCCCCCTTTTAAAGTAGAGATTTATCTGTTAGGCGATTCGGTGTCTTTAGGGATTCTCTGATGTATTTTTGTTGTTTTTGACAATAATTGCGTTTAGAAATTTATAAATGCGTACTTACGCATGTGTTTGTATAAAAAAGAAAAACCGGCCAAGTGCGAGTCGGGCTCGCGCACGAAGGGTTCCGTACCATATATAAAAACGGCAAAATCACGTTTGTTATATGGGAGCCCCCTTAAATATTTATTTTATTCTGCTTTTTAGTATTTTGTTGTTATAGCGGCAAGAAAAATACATCATCTGTGAAAATTTCAACTGTCTAACTATCACAGTTCATGATATACAGCCTGTTGACAGACGGACAGACAGACGGACAGACAGACGGACGGACAGCGGAGTCTTAGTAATAGGGTTTCCGTTTTTACCCTTTAGCTTTTAGCCGATGGTATTTGTGAGGCTATTTCAGGCTATAATACCTGACTAGTGGCCAGTTCTGTTAAAGTATATTTAGATGAAAGCCTTTAATTTATGTGATATGTGCTCTTTTTCTGAATAACCACTTCTGATGAAGAAAAAAAACCGCCTTTAAAACCAAAATGTGCTTTCCGAAAGCAAATACACAAGTTACTATAAAAAATACCCAAATCGCTTCAATTGTGCCTATTAAATTTGAAGAGTTTGAAGAATTTGGAAAGTATACCCTTACAAACACCAAAAAATCTTTCCAAATCGGTCCAGGCGTCTTCAAGTAATCGGGTAACATACAAAAAAAACATAAAAGATTCCTACGAATTGTAAACCTCCTTTTTTTGAAGTTAGGTTAATAACAGCTGACAATTGTGATTTTTTAATAGTTTCTAACTTTGTGAGGAAAAATACTATAGCAGCGATTTATTAAAGTCCATCTAGTTCACATACAAGCAAACGACAGCTGTTTCAAATGGACAATAGAATATGTACTGTCCTATAACCTATTGTACTTGTGCTAACTTAATCCTCTACAATATCGGTTTATAACAATTTGAATATCTACATAAATACGCTTATTACTACTTGTCTATTAGAGATAGATATATATGCTACCGCGGACATTTTTGTAGACCATTTTATTCACAATTCATTCCTACATTATTTTATTATATCTTTGACAGATCAGCATACGCCATGAAAACGCATTGGAGCTAACTTTTCCCCAATTTGATTCAATAATACTGTTAATGCTCAGCTCCTAAACAGAACGAATAATTTTGGTTGATTACTGAACTGAAATTCCCGAATTTTACGAATGCTATGAAAACATGATTGGTGAAAATTTTCTCGTTCAAAAACGCCTTTTTAGTCGTACGACCATACTATGAAGGGATTTACGTTTAAATTTTATACGAATCTGTAGGTAATTTCAGTACCTAGTATTGATTAAGAAGATGTTTCCCTGCATGTGATCGTTTTTTAATAAATTATTTATTTGTAATGTGCCGCTTACGTCATTTATTCCGAGAAGCGATACTTTATGCCCTTCTCACTTCTGCAGCAAGAACGGACAAAGCGCCGTCGTTGTCTTGCATGACGTGATCGTTGCGCTGGAACCACTCATGCGCCCAAACCACGAGTTTAGGGCGTGGCTTACGATTAGAAATTTCTGAGTCGTAAATGAACCTATCTATTTGTGAAAACTGCAGCAACATTTGCATGAAACTACAATAAAAATTACTTTCTTCCGTAAAAACCGTATTAATAACTATTGAGACATATTTTTATTAGTTAGGGTTCTAAATAGCCGTAGTTTCCAAAAAAACTTCCAATTTAAAATAACAACTATCATCTGTGTGGTAAGGAAATGTTGTATAAATAAACTTACCTTAACAGCATTAACTGGGATTTGCCATATTTTTGACAGTTATAAGATGACCTTGACAACCGCCCCTTAAGAAGAATAGATGTCGCAAAATAACTAAAGTTTTAATTTACCCACTGTTAATACTGACGCACCTCTCCCTTTAATTATGTTCTGTGCTGATGGCTCTGGTCACACCGCAAGGTATAAAAGCCGTGAACGTAGGCTCACCCAAATGAAGACAGAATCTGGTAACAATTCCACGAGTTCAGAATTGTCCCAAACAATATTGCAATATACGTGCAACACAATTGAGGGGCTAAAGTTAAATTGAACCAAACTCTATCAAAAGTTGCCAGAGTCCGTGACAAAAGTGCCGTTATCCAATTTTCTGGCAACCTACTGTTTAGCCACAGTTTAAAGGCTAAACCTTAGCTATTAGATTCAAGTGTTATTTTGGGTAAATCGATTGTAGAAAAGTAATAATTCCAGTGAAAATTGTAAATTATAAGGTACTTAGAGACCCCCGGCTTCGCAACAATTTGAATACCTTCATAAATACGATTATAACTACTTATCTATTAGAGATAGATATATGCTACCGCGGACGTTTTTGTGTATCATTTTATTCTACACAATTTTTTCCTACATCATTTTGTTATATCTCTGACGGATTAGACAGCATACGCCATAAAAACTTATTAAATCAACCTATCAATAGTGAAAATCCGTTCAGTAGTTTTTGCGTGAAAAAGTTTCAGACATACAGACATTTTAGGATTAGGATTTTAATTTACCGCCCTGATGATTTCATTTTTAGGGTTCTGTACCCAAAGGGTGACAACGGAAACCCTTTTACGTCCGTCCGTCCGTCCGCCTGTCGCAAGCTGTCATCTTTTGAACTGTAATGGGTACACACTTGAAATTTTCATAGAGTATGTATTACTATGGCCGATATAACAACAAATAATAAAAATAAAATATTGTTAAAAATTAAAAGGGGTCGCTAATTTTTTTTAAAAAGATTTGCTAGATCAATACATACAAACGTCTAATTAGTATTTGAGTAAAACAACAAATGATAAAAACCTGCCAAGTGTGATTCGGACTCATTTTCACCTATGAACCCTGAATATTTATCAATTCAGCCGTTTCGAAAAACATTGTCAAAGTACTCTAGGACCCCAATTTGTTCCCTCGCTGACTTTGACCCCACCAGCTAGTCGAAACAACGCCTAAGGGTCAAGATAGACTCTTGGTTAGTTATAAAATAAAGTAGTTATTACAAATTGTACATTTTACATTGTCTAAAGGTAAATTCAAACGATGACTCGCAACTTTAAGTTAGTTAACTTCAAGTTTGTCCACCACGAATTTCTATCTACATTGTTGCTAACTATTAATTGTTTCGTCCCAAATGTATGAGAAATGTATGGATCGAGGGGCTCGTAATACTGGCGTTAATGTGTCTGTCTATATGTAAGATCCACATATCTAAATATCAACAATGACAATGTTAGTTCCTAATTCGACAAGAGCTACTGATATTAAAATTCCACAGGCGAAACCGGGGTGGGTCGCTATCGCTAGTCTATACTTCTATACTCTATACTATTACCATAGATTAAATAATAATTACTACTATTACTATATACTATCTATAATATTATAAAGAGGAAAGATTTGTATTTTTGTATGTTTGTGTGTATGTTTGTAATGAATAAACTCAAAAACTACTGTGCCGATTTCAAAAATTCTTTCACCATTGGAAAGCTACATTCACCCTGAGTGACATAGGCTATATTCTATTTTCAAAAAAATCAGGGATCCTTACTAAAACTCCAATAATGTAAAACAAGGTGTAAAAAAATGACCTAAGAAATTCCTTACATCGCGTGCGCTGCGAAAACTATTGATGATAGAACAAAATAATGTACTACGACTTTGCAGAACACATCATTATCTACAAAAAGTGTCGCGATAGCATATGTCTAACTGTTATAGTTAAGTCACAATAAATGTTATTTTATTTAAAAAAAATAATTAAAAAGCCGCCGCTAGAAAAGGCTCTTTATTTGTACCTTGCTATTAATCCTTATAGGAGTAGGGGTAGGTATAGGGTATATTTTATTTTGTTCGTAAATATCCACGGGCGAAGCCGGGGGCGGAATGCTAGTCTAATATACAAAAATTCATATTTGTTCAGTTGTTTATTTTTTCTTTCTTTCTTTAGAGGTTGCTTACAGCTCCTCCAGAAACACTCTTATATACCTATATTAGTCAGGGTCAGGGACCTTATATTAGCTTATATTAGTAAAAAGTTCATACCTCAAAAGAGCTGGCCACTCATTAGGTATAGCCTCAAAAAAAATCTTCGGCTAAATGAGGAAGACATATTAACCACTCTATATTATAAACAAGGCTCCTGATTCTGTTCCTACACGTGCCAAAAATAAATCCAATTTTCTTTAAGAATATGTGCTTTAATCGACTACTCATGCTTCGGAGGGCACGGAGATATTTACGTCTGTTAAAGAGAAGAATGTCACTCTCCTCCCCTTAAACCTCTTAGACATGGTGTTCTTGACAGAGCAGTCGTGGTCAATCATGGCGGTCCACAGCGCGACACATCTTGTATTGACTCGCCATAGTTAACTTTTTGGGAAGAATAGTGCAGTGGTTTCCCCTTGCCTTCTGCACCAGACATTTTGAGACTATTTAGGTCTTCAGGCTCGCTGTAGCCTCTTCCAGCCAGTTGCCTAGCTAGATGTATGGTTAAACCGCCATTGCTCGGTCGCCAGAGCCTCGTTTGTTGGCTATCAGAGGGTACAAATCGTGCAGGTGAGGATGACATTTGTGGTCAGATAGATCTTATTCCATTCTGCCCCTTACCCTTCAACTATCTCTGTGCAAAAAATCACGTCGATCCATTGCTCCATTTTGACCAACAAGGACAAACAAACAAATATAACGCATTTATATTATTTTTTCTTTTTTTCACGGGTTGCCCTAAAAGCTCGCGAAACCGTGTCACGGTTCTAGGGTACCCAGCGGAAGACCAAGTCTCCCTCGTTTTGCCGATGGTATTTGTGAGGCTATACCTAACTAAATAATAATTTTATATAATAATAAACAGTCGCCGATAATAAATAAACCTGGAATTGTTTTCATAAGGTAATTAATTTCTAACCTGAGCTTTTACAACATTGTCAACATTAGTCAGACCTAAGTTTATGACAATTTAAATACTCGAAGCTCAAGCAAACAACATATTTTACTACTCACCAATATTTAGGTATATTTCACTTTCTACACTCAAATAATCAACTCAATTAGTTTAGTTTATTTTTATAATGTATGTATTTTGAGAAAATTATCTCAGATGCTTTCAACCATCGGCAAATGAAATTATTTTGTTTTTCATGGAATGTCCTTTCTTCTTCTTCTTTTTTTCAATATGGCGGTTCCACCAATATTAATCGGTGATTTCGCCAATGTCAAGTAGTATAGCCGTTTACGGTGATTATAGCCAATAAATCGGTATGTATGATAATCCCGCCGACCGCGATATGTCTTATTAATCACTGATTAATCACAACCATCGCAGCGCGGGCGGGATTAAACTGGATTCCACATCACGCCACGACGAAAACGCGTGCGTATGTCGCCATGACCGGATGTGGAATCCAACCAAGAATATTATTTTTAAACGTCAAATTCAAACAAGATAACAAATAGCCAGTATTTCAATATGTCCAGTGTTGCCAACGGAGATATTACTTCTACTATCAGGACATCTTGATATATTCACACCTTCTATTTAGGCATTTGCTTTTTTCTAATATAATTATAATCATCAATAACTGAATTTATTTTATTTTAATGATCCAAATATCACAAAAACTGCAATGTGACATTAGTTCTGTTGAGATAAGTGTGGTTTGTCGGATTATGTACATTAAAAAACCCATTGGTACTTACATGGCCGGGATCCGAGATTGAACCCGGGGTCTGCCTAGTTAATACTTAATTAAGTTTGGAATTACGATAACTAATTGAAATTCGAAAACTATAAGCTATCATAATAAACTCCAACTCAATCAGATTAGTACTTTTGGTATAATTTCCGTATGAATTTCTAACAAACAATCAAACAGCAAATTCCATTTATACCAAGGGAACAAAATATCACACAAAAACTTTAAAAAAAAATCCACTATACAGATGTTAAGGTCCACAAAAAAAAGGTTCCCCTATCAGGTAGAAAAGTTTAGTTTACCCCGAACTTCGTCCGAATGAGTGCAATGTATGATGTGGCGGTCAAAATCGGTACAAATTACGAAATTCTATGGCCGATATAAATTTTAGGTTAGTTCGGTATGTAGCGTCATGGCGGATACGTGTTATTTGGATTGCAGTGCAGTGTAGTTAGTGTATAATAATTTGTGATATTTTTAAGGTTTGTTAATATATTTCAATGTTAAATACTCTGTTTTTGTAATATTAATTGCGCTTGCACATGTGTAATGTATCTTTTGTATTTGATTTTTAGACAAAGCAGTTTGAGATTTGTTTGTTGTTTAGGTTAGGTTTGGTCAGGTCAGGATTGGTCTTTCATCTGTCTTCCAATTTCTATTTATTCCAATGAGATTTTTCATAGAGTTATAAATTAGCGACATGTAGTTGCTGTGTTTTTATTGGCACGTCCCGTCTGTTTCTACTCGGAAGACAATGGACATTCTCGGGGCGGGCATTCTTTGACCATTGGTGTGTCTGTGGACCCATCGTTTTTGGCCTTCGAGTAAAAACGAAACATTATGCTAGTGTGTAAAGTCTTGGCAGCTATTCCAAAGAAAATTCATGCATTTTTAACCGACTTCGAAAAAAAAAGAAGGAGAAGGTTATCAATTCGGACCGTATTTTTTTTTTTGTATGTATGTACATCGATTACTCCGCCAGTTGTGAGCCGATTTTGATGGTTTCTTTTTTAATCGACAGATAATTCTTCCGGATTGGTCCCATTTTTATCTCATAACAATTAATTCTTTAGTTTTTCAGAAATTTTGAAAAAACTGACCTTATAAGTAAATTTTTCGTAATATCTCGATGAAATATGTACCGATTTTGACGAATATTTTTTTAAGGATATACTAATTTCTTGACATTATCTCACTGTCATATGACGAAAATCGGTTCAGTAATTTTTCAGAAATTCAGTAATTTGTCTCTGTTTACTGCTGAAAATTATATCAGAGAAAAGCCTTAGCAACGGTTGCTATTGACACGAAGTTGTCAATTTTCGTATCGACGGTGGTCTAGCGGCTAAAGGTATGGGATGCAGCGCAGGATGCACATTGCTCGAGGTTCAAATCCCATCCACCGCAATATTTTTTTTAATTTTCCATCATTTTTTTTTTTGTTGCTTTATTATTTATTTCTCAGGGCAACAAAATCACTTAAAAGGGAAAAATAAACCTTTTAAAAAAAAGTATACCGACTTCAAAAATTTGCACTGAAAAGTAAGAAATAATAAAAATTTCGTCGTAGAATTTGAAGACGGTTGGTGCCAAATTAGAAATAATTTACTAGGTACCCAAATTCACTAATCTAGATAATTCATTAGGAACCTACGATCATCAGTACAAACACAGATAATTTGAACAGATCTTTATGTCCTTAGATGTTTACTTAATTTTGTATCCTAATTTGGCACCAACCGTCTTCAAATTCTACGACGAAATTTTTATTATTTCTTACTTTTCAGTGCAAATTTTTGAAGTCGGTACACTTTTTTTTAAAAGGTTTTTCTTCATAAAGTCATAGGTATAATAGTCTTTGAAAAATAAATTTGACTAATACCATTTCGTACATTTATTTGAAATTAGAATGAACATTCAAACTCAAACAGATGCATCAACAAGTCAATATTAGTCTAATTGCATTCAGATAAGGTTTACTTTGCGTTAACAGCACAACGATAATAATCGGCAGTGTTTGGTTATTTGATAGCCCAATTCTTCAAGGTTTATAGCCTATATAACATCATGCTACCAGCTCTAAACGTGGTATAAACGTTCGTACGAAGTCGCGGGCAATGGTAGTGAATAAATAAATATACAGACCCGAGGCAATGATACGAAATATGTTTGCCTTTTCCAAGACCATTTTGTCTAATGAATAATACAGTGCTATTCCTTTGATGGCGTTATCTCAATTTAATTAAGCTCTTAATTTGACGGAAAAAGAAGACATCGGTAAAAGAAACGTAATATCTCATTTAGTTACTTGATATGGCTTTACTTTAATTTGTAATGAACGGCAGCTAAAAACAGCTCTGCCTCCCTATTCCATCGTATATTTGCTGTCAAGCCAATTTCAATGGGAATTTGACCGCACAATCATTAATGATTGTCAAATCTGTTCTTAACTGCCGGGCAATATACAAACTATATTACATGCCTAAATTCCTTTCAGAGAGATAACCAAAGATCCCCTCGCTGTGATTCTGGTACATCTGTTTTGTTTTTAGTTTCTTAGGCTTTATCCTAAAAATACGCCTATAACTACTTATCTATTAGAGATAGATATATGCTACCGCGGACTTTTTTGTAGATTATTTCATTCTACACAATTCTTTCCTACATCATTTTGTTATATCTCTGACGGATTAGACGGCATACACCTTGAAAACTCGCTGGGGCTAACTTTTCCCCGACTTGATTCATTTATACTGTTAATGCTCAGCTCCTAAATATGATAGGTCCATGTTTAATACTCGTAAACCTTCCTTGTGAATCTCTCTATATAATCGTAACAACCGCAACAAAATCCGTTCAGTCGTTTTTGTCTGAAAAGGGCACAGACAGACAGACGCGGCGGGAGGAAACAAATATGGCAAAAAGTTCTTCCGGTCAAATTGCCATGGTAACCATAGATAAGTAAGTACCTAGATAGAATACATCTTATACACAAGTATAACAGGGCGTACCTTCCTAAATTAGTTCAGTACTTTTTAGAAAACATTTGCTGAAAAAAAATAAGTCATTTAGCACAAAGATCCAACAATATTATCACAGTCAACGCTTTTACAGAAAGACAACAACGTACAATTTCATCGTTTGCACAAAACTCCTTAAACATTTTTTTCCTTGACTAATTTTTTTTGCGTTTGACATCGTTTGTTGTAATCGAATGGCAAAACATAATATCTTTATTTTGAAAGATATTAAAACAATAAACATAAACTTTCCGCCCCGGCTCCGCCCGTGGATATATTCGAACAATATAAAATATAGTCATATCGTACCTTTCTATTAGTGAAATAATTTTTAGAATCGGTCTAGTTTATAAGTTATAAAAAAAAATATTGACCTCTATACTTAATATTAGTATAGATTTGCTGATAAAGATAAAGTAGCCTCAAAAATTATCATTGGCTAAATGAGAAAGAGTTTTCTTCCGCTAGGGACTGCTAACATGCTGCACTGGAAGATATGACACCGGTGAAGATGTGTGTTCCACATTTATATCTAAATGCATTCAACCGTTACAAAGAACCGTTAAGAGTCACAAAAGTATTCTTTATTTTTGAAAATGCAGTCAAGTCATAAATAATCATCGGGTATAATGGTATCCAGTTTCGGTTGAGTATCGCACCATCGCATTGCAATTCAAATTTTCGAAAAATCATATTTCGAAAACAATTTATTTAAAACCAACAATGCCCTGATCAATCTAACTTACAGCTGGAAGTGTGAAAGAAATTAGGATATTATAAGAAAAATGGACTTTAAATAGATACAAATATTGTGATTAAATTGACAATTTTATGGTGTATAATTTTTTATAATGATTTAATTATAGGTACTTGACCAACTTGCATGTATTGGTGTTTTATTTTGTTTGATTTTATATTTATGAAATAAGAGTTAGCATTTATATGAATAATTTGTTGGGTTTACTGTGTTGTCTCGTGCTTTTCTTGCTATGTGATTGTTGTGTAAATTAATGAAATAAGTATGAGACAAATTGGTAAATGTATAGATATTGTTATTTTATCGTTATTGTACGCCTTAATAGGTAGCATATAGGGGACGCAATTTCAAAGTAACACCGGAATATATGTATATGCAGTACTATGTGAAACAATAAATATATTTTGAATTTATATTATGTATAATAATGTGCAAATTAGCTAAAGTTATGATGATGTAAGTCGTGCCTCTTGAGAGCTTCCACTGCGTGCGCTGCGTCAATAGTTAAGACTATTGTTTAGCTAAAAATTTTCATACAAAATTAGTACAAAATGCGTTAACGTTTCTACCCCACTAAACATAATCCATTCTTGCTGTTTTTTTTATATGTTATAGAGACAAGTAAAAACTAGGTCGACTCGTTTTTGTTTTTTTCATATTGCTTATAAATTGAGAAAAAAAAATCCTCAAAAACCGTTTTTTTTAACTAAAAAACTTCCTCATACTTATCTCGTGATAATTATGAAACTAATCAAAATTTTGAAAAAAATAAAACTAGCCGACTTAGTTTATGATGTAACAAAACGATAGAGACTAAAATCAAAAAAAATCGTTAACGTTTAGGTATAGTAAAACGTTAACACCTAAAGACCTATTTTGCGCGTAATTCAAGACAATTTCTCTCAAACTCTCTCTATCGCACACGTGTAAGTGAACGCGGGGTGACTGATGAGATAGCAAATATTCGAAAAACGCACAGCGCCCGAACTCTGTAACTAAACGATACTCTTAAAGTTGCACGAAAATAATGTATGGCTGAATTGTTCCTCTTGATATGTTCTAAAAAAAGTCCGCAACAGAATATGTTGTTTATTATCTTAAATATTTAATTTAGAACGTATTTGCCCTTTGCTCTATATAATTTTAATTAATATCTGGGTGTTATCGCAAAATAAAACCTCTCGCAGCGATAAAATAATATAAATAAAGAGGTAAAGTTTGTAATTATTCTCTCATACTACTGAACCGATTCTAAAAATTCTTTGACATAGGCTATTTTTTATTTTGTTCGAAAATATCCACGGGCGAAGCCGGGCAGAAAGCTAATTTATAAATAACATTGAAATTAATATCAACATCTACGTTGATTGTATGATTCCCATATCATAGTTTGAGTCGCATATTTCTACTCCTATTTTTATTACAGAGTACCTTAGGGGTGCCCTAGGGTACTCAAAGGAATCCTCCTTTCAAATCTCTAGGTCCACCGGTTTATTAAGATAACGCATTTTGCTTTAGTTTAAAGGTCACGCAGACTCATTATCGTACTACCATTTCTAAAAGAAAAATAAACAATGTCTTTTATTTGCAGGTCCCGGGACATCGTTTGGAGACTTAACGACGGATTTCCTACGATTATGTAGTCAATCGATCCGTGCCGTCATAATTTTTCATGACTTATTTCGCTTCATGAAAATGGCTTCGAAGGCGTTGGACAAACAAGATTTTAGTTGGAAAAGAGTCAGTAAAAAGTGCAAGTTTAGTGCTTGGTGGGTTCTTATAGTGATGTTAGTGTTAGTGAATAGTGCAAGTGGCAAGCAAATTAGTGAAACTTTGCAGCGAGCGTTGTCGGCGGTACGTGGGCCGAGTCCTGGAGCCAAGAAGTTGCTGAATATCCCCGAGGATGGAGGTAAGATTTAAAAAAAATTACTTTTACACTAAATTTGTCGCTCCACGTTTCAGCACGTAAATGCCAACGTCTGCAGTTATTTTGAAAATCTGTTTAAAATATTCCCTTTTGATTATTATTAATTAATTATTTATTAACCACACTTAGAGGCTTCTCCATCTAAATATACCTCAACAGAACTAGCCACTCGTTAGATTTAGCCTCACAAATACCATCGGCTAAACGAGGAAGACCTGGTCTTCCGCTGGGTACCCTGGAATCGTAACACGGTTTCGGGAGCTGTAAGGCAACTCGTGAAGGAAAAAAAATTACGTGCTTTGACTCTACATTATAGACTTTTCTGTGTCTTAATCAACTTCTCGTACATCGAAGGCACTTACTTAACTAATTCAGAAATACAAATGTAGCTACTCTCCTACCCTATAAAAGCATCAGGGGTAACGCTTAAACAGGTATTTCCAATTACATAGGTTCTATAAAGCCATTACACAAGCCTGTCATTGTCAAATAAATCTATATCAAACCCAAAACCACCAACCGTACAGTCTCTACCAACCGACCTAATCTTTGTTACAAATACAATTCAATTGTGGTTTCTCTTAATTGGTCCTGAATTCTGTAATATAATCAAATTAAATATATTTTGAAAAATGCTAAATGAGGTATAGGAAGGAATGTATGGGAATCCCAACCCCAATTCAATTAGGGCAAAGCTTTTCTGCAATATGTTTATCTATAAAAAAATCTATATAAAGAAGAAAGCAGATTTTAAGTCTAAATACTCTATTCTATTCTATTATTTGTGTTATGGCTCCATCAGGGTTTTGATGATTCCGTCAATGTCAAGTATCAATATGCCGATTAATCGGTAGCTAAGATGTTCTCGCCGACTGGGATATGTTCTAATTTTATCACAGACTAATCACAACTATCATAGCGCGGACGGGATTAAACCGGTTTCCCCATCATATCACGACGGAACTCGTGTGCCTCGGTCGCCATGGCATGACGTAGAATACGTCTAAATACTCATTATAACAAATATCTTTTATCAAAGCCGTTTTGGAACCTATTCTGGACGAACATTCAGACGGACAAATAAACATTCTAAAATCTGTTATCATACTTAGATTTTGGTATTAGGTAATATTGAAATTACAGACATCTCTGATTTTTTTTTAAATGTGATATAAGCCCGAAGCTTTTCTGGGATAAAAAGTAGCCTATCTAAATATACCTCAACAGAACTGGTCAATCGTTAGGTATATCTATACTTGGTCTTCCACTGGGTACCCTGTGACCGATAACACGGTTTCGGGAGCTTCAAAGCAACCCTTGAAAAAAAAAGCCCAATAACTCTGTTTCGCATTTATAATATTACTTGTTACGATGATTCAAGAACAGTCGTGATTATAGAAAATTGCCGAATAACCAATTTGTCGTTATCATTTGTGTTAATCTGTACAGAATGTATGCCAAGCAGGCGTGGGAATGGCCAAATGCCATCTCGTTCCGGTATTGTTCTTCGGCCACTTTCACCGATGGCCAATCTAAATAGAAACTGTATTATGGGGAATTGCCTATTCTAGTACAATAAGCTTCGTGTTGTTATTTCATTACCTCGTTCTTTGAGATTTTTGATGTTATGGGTTGATATTTTCATATTCCATTTAAATGTTATGCGTGCGAGATTTTGCCAATCATCACCACATATTAAAAAACGGCAAAAAAAATCACGTTTGTTGTATGGGTTAAATATTTATTTTATTCTGTTTTTTTTTGTATTTTTTGTTATAGCGGCAACAGAAATACATCATCTGTGAAAATTTCAACTGTCTAACTATAACGGTTCATGAGATACAGCCTGGTGACAGACGGACAGACAGACAGACGAACGGACGGACAGCGGAGTCTTAGTAATAGGGTTTCCGTTTTTACCCTTTGAGTTCGGAACCCTAAAAAGTCCTCCGCCACGTCCCACGTCTGTCTGTGTCTTCTTCACTCCAACTAAACGGATTTTCATGAGTATTAAACATGGATCTTTATGGAAGTTTATGGTATTGGTGAATCCAGTTAAGGAAAAACTTAGCTGTAACGCGTATGCTTGTCTAATCCGTCAGAGATATAACAAAATGATGTAGAAAAGAATTGTGTAGAATACAATCTAATGTATAAAATTCTCGTGTCACAATGTTCGTTCCCATACTCCTCCGAAACGGCTTGACCGATCCTTATGAAATTTTGTATGCATATCCGTTAGGGTTGAGAATCGGCTACTATCTATTTTTCATCCCCCTAAATGTTAAGGGTGGTCCACCCCTAATTTTTTTTTATATAGGGTTAGGGGTAGGGTAGGGGTAGGAGTAGGGGTAGGGTAGGGGTAGGAGTAGGGGTAGGGGTAGTGCGGGCAAGTCAACGTTTGGGCAGGACGACGTCTGCCGTGTCCGCTAGTTATATATAAAAAAGTCCGCGGTAGCATATATGCATATGTATAAGTAGTAATATCTATCTATCATCACGCCATCAGGGGTTGGCAGAGACAATGGAATACCTCTTTCGTTTCTTTTATATTCATCATACCTTTCATACATGCTCGGCGATTGTGTGTACCTACTTTTAATATTTTCATCGATCAATACATTTTTTATATATTCAATAAAAGTATACTAAGTCGTCCTCTGCCAGCATTTCCTTTCACTTCAGCCATATAAACCTTTTTAGTCAATTTTTCATCCTTCATTCTTTCAACGTGACCAAACCAGCGTAAACTACTTTTTTTTTTCATTTTAGTCACATCTTTCACTCCGCATTCTTCTCTAATGACATCGTTCCGGATGCGGTCAATATATTTGTTTGTTTGTTGATATTGAAATCGAATTAATTATTTATGTAGGTTTATCGATATATTTTCTTTACATAAGACGCAATCACTATAGCCGTCTATTTCTTTGAAAACATTTTTGTATCCAAACATAATCTCACGCATTACACTTACAAGTACAACCAATCTCAATATAAACCAACACCAATCCAAATCCAATTACAGATTTCAGAAAATACTGAATAGTCTGTTTTATTTCCAAGAAATTGTCATCCTAAAATAACTACGTGTATCAATATTGTATCAATATCTTGATTGTTTATTGTTATTTCTGAGAAACATATAGATGTGTCCAAAATCCAAACGTAATCTATTGATGCGTGTCCATTTACACAAACATAATAACCAAGGCTAGTAAATTTTCCGTTGGAAATTTGGTTTTCCTGGGATTATCGTGGATTGGCACCAGGTCTTTTAGGGGGTCCAAAAACACCCCCAATGACCACCCAAGGAATACCCGGCCCGTCGTTTTTAACTTCGAGTCAAAACAACAGATGTCGTCCTACCCCTACCGTATTTAAACGTACATGTGATAGAAGTGTAACTCCTTAAAAAATAAACGTCATTAATGTTAAAATTTTCTAGCCCGTGTACACACTGCAAATTGCTTTGCCTGGACCATAATGGTCCACTGTGTATAAGAGGCTTTAGATATACAGTGTATAGGCTATCTTTCTCCTTCTATCTACGTTATATATTTATTCTCTCTCATGTAACGAAATGTGTATAAACGCGTCCTTGAAATTTCACTCTTAATTCTTGTCCAATAAAAATTTGACGATTAACTTTAAAAAAAAACCCACCGGATTAAAAAAAAAGATATATACCTATGGGACACAGGCGTATATATACTGACGAGCAATATAAAAGAGCCACTTGCAGTTTTTTGCCCAAATGGCGCTATTTAACCGACTTCCAAAAAAAGAAGGAGAAGGTTCTCAATTCGGACCGTATGTTTTTTATTTTTTTTATGTATGTATGGACATTGATTACTCCGCCAGTTGTGAACCGATTTTGATGGTTTCTTTTTTAATCGACAGATAATTCTTCCGGATTAGTCCCATTTTTATCTCATAAAAATTGGTTCATTAGTTTTTCAGAAATTTTGAAAAATCTGATAAGTCAATTTTTCTTAATGCATCTCGATGAAATATGTACCGATTTTGACGACTTATTTTTTTAAGGATATAATAATTTCTCGACATTATTTCACAGTCATATGACGAGTCGGTTCAGAAATTCAATAATTTGTCTCTGTTTACTGCTGAAAATTATATCAGAGTAAAGCCTTAGCAACGGTTGCTATTGACACGAAGTTGTCAATTTTCGTATCGACGGTGGTCTAACGGCTAAAGGTATGGGGTGCACCGCAGGATGCACAATTGCACATTGCAGATGGTTCAAATCCCATCCACCGCAGTATTTTTTTAAATTTTCCATCATTTTTTTTAGTTGCGTTATTAATTGTTTCTCAGGGCAGAAAAATCACTTAAAAGGGAGAAATAAACCTTTTAAAAAAAAGTGTACCGACTTCAAAAATTTGCACTGAAAAGTAAGAAATAATAAAAATTTCGTCGTAGAATTTGAAGACGGTTGGTGCCAAATTAGAAATAATTTAGTACCCAAATTCACTAATCTAGATAATTCATTAGGAACCTACGATCATCAGTACAAACACAGATAATATTGAACAGATCTTTATCTTCAGATGTATATTACTTTGTATCCAAAATTGGCACCAACCATCTTCAAATTCTACGACGAAATTTTTATTATTTCTTACTTTTCAGTGCAAATTTTTGAAGTCGGTACACTTTTTTTAAAAGGTTTATTTGTTTTTACATTGTTTAACACATTTAATTAAATTTGTTTTGTTTCCATTTGGTGTTTTTAGGGTTCCGTACCAAAAGGGTAAATAAAACGGAAACCCTATTACTAAGGCTCCGCTGTCCGTCCGTCTGTCTGTCTGTCTGTCTGTCTGTCTGTCACCAGGCTGTATCTCATGAACCGTGATAGTTAGACAGTTGAAATTTACAGATGATGTATTTCTGATGCCGCTAATACTAAAAACAGAATAAAATAAATATTTAAGGGGGCTCCCAAACAACAAACGTGATTTTTTTTGCTAGTTTTTGCTCGATATTGATAACGGCAACAGGTAGACGCTTGAAATATTCACAGAATATTTAGTTATATATTCAGTTTAAAAATAAATAATTAAATTAAAATAAAATTAATATTTAAGGGGGGCTCCCATACGTATTTTTATTTTATTTTTGCCGTTTTTATAGATCGCCTTTTTTTAACCGTTACTTGAAAGTTGCTTTTTACTTCAAAAAGCTAACTGGCATGGTTTCGGAAATATTTCATGATAAGTTAGTAGCTTTTTTATATTGCTGGTCAGTGTATATATATTTGCAAAAATGATCTATTGACGTTTGTCCATTCTCACAACCGCATGTTGGTCTCAAAATAAACTATATGGTTACTCGTAAACTGCTTGGAGTAGTTTGTTTACTTGTGAAAGGCGGAGAGATCTGCTCTCCTTTGAGCTTTGATGGAAAAAGTGCAGAGATTTGTGTTAAATGCAGCTGTCAATCTGTTTACATACTGAGTTTTTATTTCGATTAAATACTTAGTTTTGTAATAGTTGTTAGCCTAATTATTCGGAGGCAAAGTAAAGCGTCGATCCAAGACCTGTCATGACGACAAACGCACGCGTCTTGTCGTGGTGTGATGGGGAATCCGGTTTAATCCCGTCCGCGCTGTGATAATAGTGATTAGTCAATGATTAATAAGACATATCACAGTCGGCGGGATAATCTTAGCCACCGATTTATCGGCTTATTGTTACTATTGTTCAAGATTAAACACTGGACATTGGCAGAATTGCGACGATAACTCAGCACTGTTGCCATAATATACATAATATCAAAAGAAGTTTAAAAAATAACAGATATTTACGTTTGTTAAAGAAATGACTCATCTAGGTCCGTTAATTGCAGCAACGGACTTGCCACTTGTTTAATATTGAGAACTGGCAAAAAGTGGACACCGTTACCAGTCTCTATAGTATAAAGCTGTGGAGATGTGTTTGTAATTTAAAAGTAAGCTTGAAAACATGAATGGGTCAAGTGGAATATTTGGTCTCTGCCTACCAGAAGGGAAATAAGGCGTGAGCATAATGTATGTATATAATGTATACAATATATATAACCTAAAACTTTTTAATTTTATTTTTTGAAACAAAAAGTTGGAGCTTTGAATTTTTGTTGCTCAATCGATTTTTGAAGTTAGGCGCGTTGTGAAAAAATTATATGAGAGTGAAATTTATGATGTAACAAAAAGTTACAGTATGAAGTTGCCGAGGGTGATATTTCGACAAAATTTCACGATGCGCGCGCACGATGCAAGTTTATTTTTTTATTATATAAAATAGACAATTTAGTACACTTTTCAGTGCATAATTTTTGAAGTCGGTACACTTTTTTTTACGTGTTGCCTTACAGCCCCGAAACCCAGGGTACTCAACGGAAGACCAAGTCTCCCTCTTTTAGCCCATAGTATTTGTGAGGCTATACCTAACGAATGGCCAATTCCACTCGGCCACTGACGCACGATTTTACGAGGTTACATTTATCCCGGTAAAAGCGATAAGGAAGGGCCTTTTGCATTATATATAATACTGTGATTACTTTTTTATTTTATTTATTTAACGCGAGTGAAACCGCGAGGAATAGCTAGTAACACTCCATAAATTCAACGATAAGTTTGCCAACTGTCTTGTTTATTTTCCCATCTGTATTTAGTGGGTTTTTATTACGATACAATGCAACTCATCCCAACTTCATTCTTTGTCTAGTCGTGATCTATTTGCGTGTTCCACATACCAATCTTCGTAGTGATGTCATTTAAATTATTCTTGAATTTGTCGATATTTTTTTTCTTAACGGTTTGCCTTACAGCTCCTGAATCCTTGTTATCGGTTCCAGGGTACCCAAGTCCCCTCTTTTGGCCGATGGTATTTGTGAGGCTATACCTAACGAGTGGCCAGTTCTGTTGAGATATATTTAGATATCTCTATACATACTTAATATTATTTCTCCAATGTGTTTTTTTTTCTAATGACGAAAAATAAACAAACAAATAAAAATTAAATGTTTCTTTTTAAATTAGACTAATTTATTTATTTTGTAAAAGGTAATCTGTTGGAAATCAGTGAAGTATGTAGGTAGTATTATTGTATTTCTTTATTATATTTTTTGTTGTGTTAAAATTTATTAGTCGGCTAGGCGGCCAAATCCATAGCCTGTATATAATTAATACATTAAGAGTATCGATAAAATAGACATCACTAGTAACGCTACTAACAAAGACAACAATAGTCACAGTCTTTGGCTCTCGTTTTGCTCTACTTTCCTCACTATTTGGTGGCCGAGTGGTTAAGACGTCTGGTATTAACTAGGCACACCCCGGGTTCGATCTCAGATCCCGGCCATGTACCAATGGGTTTTTTAATTAAAAAAAAAACTTATGTACATAATCCGACAAACCACACTTAGAGGCTTTTCCATCTAAATATACCTCAACAGAACTAGCCACTCGTTAGGTATAGCCTCACAAATTCACAAATACCATCGGCTAAACGAGGGAGACTTGGTCTTCCGCTGGGTACCCTGGATCCGTAACATGGCAACCCGTGAAGAAAAAATAATACAAATTGGTCCATAAAAAACAGTATATCCCATTAATTCTATATCAGTGATTGTTTCTATGAAAATTTTTACTGTTTACTCCATTCTGCCTACCCATATGAAAGGCAGTCGTGAAGTTACGTCATCAGAGGAATGGTGACATGAAATCGTTACAGAGAAATGGCTAACTTGATATCGCTAGTCGGAGCTTAAGAAGTATTTGAATGAGATGGATGGTCTAGTGAAAATACTTTGGCATGAATTGTAGGCAATCTATGCGATTTATCATGGCTTACTTATTGATTCTATTTTTCATTTCCTGTATGAAACTCAAAAATTATATGCTCTAATTTTGTTTTAGAATATAACTATCTATCATCACGCCTTTCATCTCAAGAGAGGGTAGACAGAGATAATGACATACCTCTTTCGCTTCTTTTATATTCATCATACCTTTCATACATGCTTGGCGATTGTGTGTACTTTTAATATTTCCACCGATCAATATATTTTTTATATGTTCAATAATCTTTCACTTCAACCATTAGTTTTTCTTCACTCCGCATTCTTCTCTAATGACATCGTTCAGATGCGGTCAATACGCTTTATAACACACATTCTACGTAAAGACCGCATTTCCACTGCATTTATTTTACTTTCATGCTTGTTATTCCATACCCAAGTCTCGCTTCCATAAGTAAGTGATGGAACTAAAACAGCATTATGTATATTAATTTTACTTTTAGTTGTAAGTTGTGTATTTCTGCATACGTTGTTTAGTCCAAGACAATCTAGGTCTATTAAGTGCAGCAATAAGCTTGCCACCTGAATTATGAACAACTGCAAGTAGACACTGTTACTGGTGCCTGGCCACGCCGCAAAGCATAAATGCCGTGAAGATGTGTAGTAGAATGACCTACCTTTTACCATAGGGGTAGGTAGAGATGACAAATATATTTTGAAGTTTATAATTAAGGGGAGGATTGAATAATTTTGGTTGATTTCTGAACTGAAATTCCCGAATTTTACGAATGCTATGAACATATAATTTGGGCATCGAAAACTAGAGGATTTTATCTAGTATTGTGTAGGATAAAACATGATTGGAGAAAATTTTCTCGATAGCTTAATTTTTTGAAATCGCCTCTTCAAAAACACCTTTTTTAGTTTAAATTTTATACGATACTGTAGGTAATTTCAGTACCTAGTATTGATTAAGAAGATGTTTCCCTGCATCTGATCGTTTTCATGCTTTCTTTTTTAATCGACAGATAATTCTTCCGGATTGGTCCCATTTTTCTCTCATAAAAATTGGTTCATTAGTTTTTCAGAAATTTTGAAAAAACTGACTTTAAAAGTACATTTTTCTTGATATCTCGATAAAATAAGTACCGATTTTGACAACCAAGACATTATAATTTCTCGACATTATCTCACAGACATATGACGAAAATCGGTTCAGTAGTTTTTCAGAAATTCAGTAATTAATTTCTGTTTACGGCTGAAAATTATGTATCAGAAAAAGCCTTAGCAACGGTTGCTATTGACACGAAGTTGTCAATTTTCGTGACGATGGTCTAGCGGTTAAATGTAATGGAGAGTCATAGGATGCACAAGCACATGGTTCAAATCACATCCACAGCGTTTTTTTTTTTTAATTTTTCATCAATATTTTTTTAGTTGCGTTATTATTTGTCTCTCAAGGCAGCAAAATCACTTAAAAGGGTAAAATAAACCTTCTAAAAAAAGTGCACCGACTTCAAAAATTTGCACTGAAAAGTAAGAAATAATAAAAAATTCGTCGTAGAATTTGAAGACGGTTGGTGCCAAATTAGAAACAACTTAGTTCCCAAATTCACTAATATAGACAATTCATTAGGAACCTACGATCATCAGTAGGTACATACAAACATAGATAATATTGAACAGATCTTTATCTTCTTAGATATTTACTTAGTTTTGTATCCTAATTTTTTAATAAATTATTTATTTGTAATGTGCCGCTTACGTCATTTATTCCGAGAGGCGATACATTATGCCCTTCCCACTTCTGCAGCAAGAACGGACAAAGCCACGTCGTTGTCTTGCATGACGTGATCGTTGCGCCCGAACCAATCATGCGCCCGAACCACGATTTTAGGGCGTGGCTTACGATTAGAAATTTCTGAGTCGTTCCTCGTCTTAATAATACTAACTGCTCGGCCCCCATAAGACATAGCGTGATGTTTTATACACCTAAACCTTTCTCGTGAATCAATCTACAGTACAAACAGTAACAAAATCGGTACAGTAGTATTTGAGTCTGTAAGGGACAAAGAAAAATTTTGGAAAACTCTTGTGCTTAGTTACAAAGTTGTAGCAAAAATTAGTGCTTTACATTTCTTTGGTTTCATTAAGGGCTTGTTCAGACGTTAGAATTAATCGGTCTCATGCGTCCACGTCAGGATGCGATGGACGAGGTCCACTAAGTACGCACTACCCTTGTTAGGGCTGATATACACTGGGGATAGAACAGGTAAAAGAAAAAAAATTAATAGTTAAATATTTTTTATTTGTATAAGTATTCAAATTGTTGCTAGTCTTACAAAAGAGCAAAAGATTTTAAAAGTTTATATTAGTAACGCCTTTTCGCCTTTTATCCCAAGAGGGGTAGGCAGAGACAATCGAATGCCATTTATTACTATCCTGTCATACCTCTTTCACTTCTTTTATATTCATCATACCTTTCATACATGCTCGACGATTATGTCAACTTTAATATTTCCATCGATCAATAAATTTTTTATATGTTCAATAAAAGTACACATAGGTCCTGTACTAGCATTTCCTTTAACTTCAGCCATATAAACATTTTTAGTCAACCTTTCATCCTTCATTTTTTCAACGTGTACCTACAAACCAGCGTAAACTACTTTTCTTCATTTTAGTCACAACATCATCTTTCACTTCGCATTATTTACGGGTTACCTTACAGCTCCCGAAACCGTTGCCGACCCCAGGGTACTCAGTGGAAGGCAAAGTCTTCCTCATTTAGCCAATGATTTTTTTTTGAGGCTATACCTAACGAGTGGCCAGCTCTGTTGAGATATATAGATGGAAAATCCTCTCCGTACGGTTTGTCGTATAATGTACAAAGATTTTTCATTATAAAAAACCCGGATGTAATAATCGAACCCGCGACTTTTCGGTTGCGATCCGACGTCTTACCACTCGACCACCGACGCCCCTTTTTTTATTTGTCTTGGTTTTAATTATCAATGTGTATCAGCCCTTAGTTCACGCCCTATTGTGTGGGATTACAAAGAATGCCTCAGCCGCCGCGTTGTTTGGCCCATTATGTGAGACTTAGATGTATGGTAGGTATTGACTTTGTATTGAAATTCGTTATGTACTACGAAATACCCGGAGAAAAAGTATTATATGAATCTCTATGTACCAGATCCTATTCAAATCCGTAAAACCGTTTCAAAGCATACCTCTTTCACTTCTTTTATATTCATCATACCTTTAGTGTACTTTTAACATTCGATCATTTCTTCCATGTAAACTTTTTAGTCAATCTTTCACCCTTATTCTTTCAATGCCAAGCCAGATGTATATTGGAGAACGTTTTTGTGCCAAAGACTGACTTACCAAATTCCATACAAATCCTATTGCCCGTTCATTAGATACACTCTATCATTGCTTTTAATTAAACCGAAAACCAATGATAAAAATTATTGGGTTGTTATTATTAAAAACTAGCGGGCCCTGCAGACATTGTCCTGCCCAAACGTTGGCTTGGCTGCTATTTACTTTCCTTCGTCCGTGGAAAACAACTACCACTACCACTACCACTACCACTACCACTACCACTACCACTACCACTACCACTACCCCTACCCCTACCCCTACCCCTACCCCTACCCCTACTCCAACCACTACTATCATATGTCCGTCTCCTGGCTCTAAGCTACCTCCCACCAATTTTCAGCCAAATCGGTACAGCCGTTTTTGAGTTATAAATAACCTAACTAACCTACCTGGCCTACCGACTCTGGAATTAACACATTTCCGTGGTAGAAAGTAAAATACAGCGCCATCTATTGACGTTTGCAAATACATTTTAGTACACATATAAAACTCAAGATGACGCCATATATTCACAATTAAAATTTATAATTTTAGCTACCCCTACTCCAACCCCTACCACTATCCTATGTCCTTCTCCTGGCTCTAAACTACCTCCCTGCCAATTTTCAGCTAAATCGGCTCAGCCGTTCTTGAGTTATAAGTGAAGTAACTAACACGACTTTCTTTTATATATATAAATTTATACAGTACATAATCCGACAAACCACACTTAGAGGCTTTTCCATCTAAATATACATCAACAGACCTGGCCACTCGGTAGGTATACTCACAAATACCATCGGCTAAACGAGTGGGAGTTGGTCTTCCCCTGGGTACCCTGGAACCGATAAAAACAAAAATAAATAAATATTTTTTTCTAAATCACGAAAACATTCCGAACTTTCAAACAAAACTAGGTTAGCCATAAAAAAGTATTCCCAGTATATTTAAGAAGTACTTACCAGAAAAAGTCGCTATCAATTCTCTTGACCCTTGCCACGTCTTGTCTTCATGATATATGAACAAAGTTTTCGTGTGAGACGGCCCTTAAAACGCGATCCAATTTACACTGTTCTTATTGTCGTGTTTGGGCATTTGCTTATGTTACAGGGAAAACACTTAACAAGGCAATGTGTAGTTTGTCTAGTATCTCATTTTAAAAAAGTATGGCGAAGAATATATATATTTACCTGAATCTACTATATATATAAAATATATAAAGCGTATTGACCGCATCCGGAACGATGTCATTAGAGAAGAATGCGGAGTAAAAGATGATGTTGTGACAAAAATGAAGAAAAGTAGTTTACGCTGGTTTGGACACGTTGAAAGAATGAAGGATGAAAGATTGACTAAAAAGGTTTATATGGCTGAAGTGAAAGGAAATGCTAGCAGAGGACGACCTAGATGTACTTTTATTGAACATATAAAAAATATGTTGATCGAAGGAAATATTAAAAGTACACACAATCGCCGAGCATGTATGAAAGGTAAGATGAATATAAAAGAAGCAAAAGAGATATGTCAGGATCGTAACAAATGGCATTCGATTGTCTCTGCCTACCCCTCTTGGGATGAAAGGCGTGATGATAGATAGATAGATAGATAGATCTACTTATATAGTTTTGTTAATATGTCTAACAGCACATTTTTTATATTTTTTTTATTTTTAAAAATTTTAAATCTAATCTAAACTTTAAAAATAACTAAATAAACCTGCCGCGTGGAATAGTGGCAATAATACTGGCTGCATTTCCTCGCTGAATCGCGATGCTGATTCGTTGAGCCCTCTTGTCACCAGAAGAGATGATCAGTCGAGGGGATATATCTTTAATAAACTTTTTGGCATTTGAACCCCAGAGACCTAGAGCCGTTTGTTAGACTCTGCGATTTACGCCGCAGCTCCCGCTTTGATTGCTGTCCTTGATTTTTGTTGATTTAATAATTGTCATTTTCTTCAAAAAATGCAGATCTAACAATGAAAACATCATCAAAATTTCAGGTTTTGAATTTTCAGCTAACGAAAAGTAAAAATTAAAAATAAACAAATTTTATTACTAAACTACTATTTATAACAGCTAATTTAAAAGCTCTGGGGACCTAAATAATCTATTTTTTTAATTTTTTTATTTTCGTGATCTTTATCGTAAATTACAAAGTTACTTTTTCACTGTTATCTTTTGGGAATTAACTATTTTTAAATAAGATAAAAAAGATAAAAGGTTGTAATAGATCATTCTTTATATTTAATCCTTCTTTATCAATAAAAAATTAAGATAAATATTTCGAAAACGTTACCAGTTGATTATTAGAAAGCTTTGGAAATTGGATCGAGTGTAGGGTGAGTATTTATTGTGGACATTCCTTCTTTTATGTTTAATTAAAAGGAAATATTTAGTTTCTGATTTGGACACGTAATTTTATTGAACATATAAAAATTTATTGATCGATGTACACGCAATTGCCGAGCATGTATGAAAGGTAAGATGTATGAATAGGTATGTCAGGATCGTAACAAATGGCATTCGATTGTCTCTGCCTACCCCTCTTGGGATGAAAGGTGTGATGATAGATATTTAATTGCACATCAGAAAACATTTATTGCACAGTACTTATTGAAAGTACGACCCTATTAGCACGCAGAGGTAGGTTAGGGTTTTTTTATAACCTCACATAAACTCACCCTAGGCAGAACCCGTACGTCCTTTCATCGAGGGGTATTGCAACACGATTATTGTGCAATCCAGTATTGTTGGTGCTAAAAAAGAGGATTTACAGTTATAAGATTAATACTACCCTTAATTAAATGTCATTAATTTTGTAAGAAGAACCAGAGATCTAAAATATTTAATACCAAAAAGCTTACACCAAGATACGTTAACAAAATAACTAATGAAACAGTTCATCGTGGGATTCTGATTGTTTGAGCCAGATTCTTGGACTCAAAGAAGGCGACCAGGCGTGGTTGAATTGCATTAAAACCTCTTCAGACCTAGAGCTCCTTCCTACACGAAAGATGTTTATGATTGAACTATATTTGCACTGTTTGGTTGACTCGCAAAAGGAAGCAGAAAAGACCGACGCCGGAAGTTTGTTACACTTTTTCGTTTGAACGTGTCCACCTATAACCTGTATAGGTAGACAGATGGCGACAGAAAGTGGTTGTAAGCACTTGCCGGCAGAAAACCTATTTTTCGAAGGGTTTTAGCCTTCGGATGCAAGAAGAGGAAACATAGAGAGTTGAGAGAAGAGACAGAATGAGGACCTACATTACTCAGGGGGCTCGGCGTTACGTGGCCTATCCTACAAATAGCAACATCATAGTCACCCTATCAAAGGGCACCTGCCCTTAATTACAGGACTTCGTTAATTAATAAGAGGCCTTCGTAGGATGTTCAACAACTTGCGACGAGATTGTCAGTCAAGTTTCACTTTGGTACTTTGACAAGTCGCGCCAGCTTTGTGTGCCTTGGTCAATAGAACTTAATGTAATTACCTCTTTAATGAAGGATACTTTTTCTTTTGAAAATAACTTTCTTTTTGACGATTTTCTGATTTTTCAGGTGGAAGCTTAGAGAAATATACTTGTTTATTTACGTTCTTCATTGATGAGTAATTAACTCCATTTTCTACGATACAAACTCAGAAAGGTTTTAGTTTCAGCGAAAAGTGTAAAAAAAGTAAAAAGAATCCTGAAACAACTAATATCCGAGGTGACTTGAAACTCAGGGTACTAGAGTAACATCACGGTTTTTTGAGTATTAGTATAAAATGATTAGGTAATCATGTTTACTCTGACCTTATTTAATATTAAAGTTGTCTCATTTTTTAATGTGACAAGAATTTATTCTGAAGGAGGTCCGCGATAAAAAGTAACTTATACTGTGCAAAAAAATTACACACATACACACTTTCGCATTTATAATATTAATTATGATTTTCAAAAGTGTAACGAAAATCTAAACAAGAATCCTGAAAATCCTTGTATGTTTGGTTTGTTTGTTTGTGCCTTATTTACTCAAAAACTATTGGACCGATTTTGATACGGTTTTCAATAATATATGGACTGATTCACAAGGAAGGCTTGTGTGTATAAAACATCACGCTATGTTGTTTGGGAGGGGAGCAGTGACCAATAATGTCAATGTTCCTTATTCGACGAATTTGCTCACCCGTATTAAAAGTCCACGGGCGAAGCCAGGGCATAATTCGGTATGTAAAGTAAAGACATCATTACCTAAATGATGACGTCACTTTGTCGTCTTTGAAAAAAATATTATAAAATGATTGGCCGAGAGTTAGTCGACCTCGCGTACCATTTTATTCAGTGAGAACTTTCGTTTAGACTTCCCTGTAAACTATGAACGAGGCCTTATATTTCCTACTTTTATCAAAATTTTAGACAACGCTAAACTTTCGTATATTTTAATTTTTGTATTTCTTATAACCGAGCCCTTTAATTTGATGATCAAAGGACTGGATTTTTTTTTAATTTTTAATTTTCCCCTAAAATTTACCCTTAAAACGAAATTCGATTATTTACGGCGTAAATTTTACGCTATACGTCCGTGATTGGGTCATCAAACTCTACATAATATGTACCAATATTCAAACTTTTTCGACCAGTAGATTCGGAGTAAATAAGCTGTGACAGACGGACAGACAGACAAGAGTGATCCGTTTTTTCCTCGGATGTAGGAAACCCTAAAAACTACTGCATAGAAAAAAAACTAACATAATAATTGAAATAAAAATTATACCTTAGATTTTACTTTACATACTTACTGAATTAAATTCAGAGAAATATGATAAGACTACTAAGTGAAGGGGATTTTAACGTTTCACAAGAAAATATAATGTGCCAGTTTGTATATTATATTTTCATGAATTTTCCTGAAAATCTGCATAACTTGAACACTGAAAAGACCCGGAATCACTGTATCAAGAGAAGATGCTAAATTGTAACAGAAAATGTTTTTTGTGTACATTGCTTGGTATTTATTATTTTTAAGCCTTTTCCATATCTGTCTGTCTGTAACGACTAAGTTACTAAATATAATAGTTTAGTAGGGATTTTTGTATGGAAAAAGTGGGTTTTTTTTTAGTTTTCTTTTTTTTCTCTAAATCTTCGCTTTATTGCCTTTCAAATGAGTTTGGGGCACATCAGTTGGATGGTTTCAAAGTCTATAGATTCTGTGACCTGTAGGCACCATAGAAAATAAGAAAGCTAGAATTCCATAAATATTTTTATTAAAATTTCTAAAATTGAGTATGTAAACTTACTTTCCTCCCCAGCTTCGCCCGTGGAAATTTAAAGCAGGCCTGTCGAGGCCTGTGTTAAGCAATCCCCACTGAATGTGTCATGTTGCGGACTGACATTCTGAGCGACGCCGCATCTTTGAACTTACTGCCTCCCGAGTCCCGACAGATCGGCCTGGCTAGACGCGGCCTGGCCTGTAAAAATACGCCCCCAAAAGACTTAGCGTGATGTTTTGTATACATATATAAACTTTCCTTGTTAATCAATCTATCTAGTCGCGCTAAAAGTAATAAAATTGGTCTAGTAGTTTTTGAGTCTATAATACACAAACAGACAGACAGATACACCAACATCCATGATTTATATATATATAGGTAGAATCTCTAATATCTATGGAACCCTTCATAAAAATGAAACAAAAATTCCCTGAAAATTTCATTATTGGGACAAACAGGTACTTCAATTTTAATTATTTGTATAGACAATCAGACCAGTAACAGTGTCTACATTTGGCGAAACAGAAATGTACGTTAAATTTCCAAGTAAAACTTGCATCCATAATTATTCAGATTCTTGCAGAGACCTCAAATCTCGTTGAGTGCCAGGTATCTGGGAATTCTGCAAGGAAAGTTGCTAATTATGCAATAGAGCTTAGACGTTGTTTTCATAGTTTATCGACACTTCTAATATTTCAGACCACTAACTATGCCATAGTCTAGATCTAGGACGTCTAATTTGCGGGAACATAGTGTCTGAAGAGTTTGTTTATTTGTTTGAACGCGCTAATCCCTAACTACCTGTCGGATTTGCAAAAAAAATTTTTGGGTTTGATAGCCCAATTCTTTCAAGGTTATAACATCACGCTACGACCCAAAGAGACAAAGCAGTAACTATTAACAATTGGCACAGCTAGTCATTATATGCGTAATCTTCATATACGAGAGTAAAAGCCGTTGCGACATTAAAACGACAGAAAAATACAGTTGTACGGGGGTTATTATTTGGCCAGAATATGCTGAAACGGCTGAATATATTTTGATGAAACTTACATGAATCATAAACTTTAAGGGGTCCGAAGTTATATGGCTATTTTAAGGTAAGGTCTTGTAAATCATATTTGTATTTTCATTTAAAAAAATGCGGTATTCTGAGACGATTTAAATAATTCCAAACTCCTTTACATATATACTTATTCAAATCGGTCCAGTAGTTTCGTGTTTTCTCATACAACAAGATTGTTTTTCTGAAACTGCGACTTATGAAAGATACGTTGTTATATGAAACTCAGAAGATTTGTGTCTGAAAATCGCAAGAGATTCGAAAATTGAAGTCTTAGTTAAAAATTAATTTAATCCAATAATTGGTTGATTAATTAATGGGAAACTCTGTAACAAAATGAGTTAAATTTCGTTTAGGGATGTTGTTTTGTTTTAACCTTATATTTGTTGTGTAGGTACCAATACGTTTTCAGTCAGAACTCAGGCAGGATTTTCGTTTAGGTTTTCCAATAAAAGCCTCTTTGTATGGTTTGTCGGATAATGTACATAGATTTTTTATTTAAAAACCCATTGGTACATGGTCGGATGTGGGGATCGAACCTACGACCGACGAATTCTATTCTAAAACAAACAAACACTACACGGCCTTTATATAATGCGGTGTGGCCAGAGACACCGGTAAAAGTGTCAACTTTTTACCAGTTGGCCTGGCCATATTAAACAGAACAGGTGGGAAGCCTGTTGCTGTAAATAAATCCCACATTATCCTTATTTTAGTTTTTTATTATCACACCTAAAGATTTTTGATTTTAATAATTCTCAATGTAAATTCCTGTAAAAATTAAAAAAAAAAGAACTTCACCATTCCCTACTAAGTTATAGGACTAGGTTTGTTGGGCCATATGACCAGGGCCCAGTGGCATTATTCCGGAATATGAGTAAAAAAAGTATCCGTCGATCCGTTGCTCTGATTTGGTATGAAAGAAGGACAAATTTGCACTGAAAAGTAAGAAATAATAAATATTTAGTTCCCAAATTCACTAATCTAGACAATTCATTAAGAACCTACGATCATCAGTACATACAAACACAGATAATATTGAACAGATCTTTATCTTCTTAAGATGTGGCACCAACCGTCTTCAAATTCTACGACGAAATATTTGTTATTTATTACTTTTCAGTGCAAATTTTTCGATTAAAAAAGAAATCATCAAAATCGGAAATCACAACTGGCGTACAATAAAATTTAAAAAAAAAACATACGGTCCGAATTGAGAACCGTCTCCTTCTTTTTTTGGAAGTCGGTTATAAATAGGTCCGACTGATAGGCAATAGCCAAAACCGATTTAAATTTGAACACATGAGTATCCTATCCTATCCTATCCTATCCTCTATAGATTGTCCTTTCCCTTTGGGGAATAAAAGTGATGGGTTTATACGAAACGCTGCAATCTAATTTTCTACAAAAAAGGGGCCTCTTAAGTCCTTATTGATAGAGACTACCGATGCGTGAACATACGATGAATGCTATAGAGTTTTGGTGATTTTTTTCAGAGAAATCACTGACTATAAATTTTGTGGACTTTGCCAGTAAAGTGGAAAATACATTAAGTCGAAATATTTGTATGCTAAATTATTAATACAATTGCTTTTATTCTGATTTGTCTTTTCACAAAAAATCTCTGTTCTTGCCTTTGCATTCAGAAACAAAACATCTATACAGCCTTTATACCTTGCTGTAACAGTGTCCACTTTTTGCCAGTTGTCCATAATAAACAGAAGAAACTTTTATATGTTTAGATATTGTATATTTCCATTTTACTTTTTGGACAAATCTTTGCATTAGTTTTTGCGTGATTGATTCACAAAACATTCTAACAAATATTAAAAAAAGGAACAAAGAAAATAAACAAACCCCTCCCCCATCCTGCTTTCCGGAATAAAAAATAGATAATATCTGATAATATTGGACTTAAACTATTTATGCTATTATTTATAAAGAATATGTGGGGGCAAGATTAAGAGTAATAAAGAAAGTTAATAAGAGAACAGTGTGGCCTAAAATATGATGTAGTAACTAAGATAGAGAAAGTTACATGGATTAGTCATATGGAAAGAATGGATGACAAGAGACATCGAAGAGCACGCATGAAAAGATATATGGATTTGAATAAGACTAAAGAGGGTTTTAATACAATACGCTAAAATCAAAATCATCTAAAACTCATTATGCAATGTCATTTCATTCCCCATTTACCCCAAAATATTAGCAGTTTTAGATAGAACAACCACACTCAAAGTTAACAAATCAAACAGACAATTAAACTTGTCATATACATTGAGAATGATACATCATAACTGCAGCAACCGGTAGTATTTCATCGTGTTATCTAGGAAATAATTTAACTGCCAACAAACAATATTAACTGCGGAGTTGATTAACGTCTCTTTGTATGAGTTGATGTGGTTTGATATGACGTTAATAGCAAGGATTTGAGTTCGGAATTAAGGGCTTCTAAACCAAGGTATTTTAGGTGCTCGTAAAATTATTATTTGTACTTATCGATTTTTGTCTTATAAATATTGGCGCATACAATATTCGCACGGGCAAAATACTTGTTTACAGCACAGTGTTTCACAAAAACGTTTATAACTACTTGTCTATTAGATAAAGACATATACTACCATAGACTTTTTTGTAGACAATTTTATTCTACACAATTCCTTCCTACATCATTTTGTTATATCTCTGACGGATTAGACAGGATACGCCATGGTAACACGCAGGAGCAAATTTTTTTCCGATTTGATCCACTTATGCTGTTAATGCTCAGCTCCTAAACATGATAGTCCACGTTTAATATCCGTAAACCTTCCTAGAGAATCAACATATCTAATAGTGAAAGCCGCAACAAAATCCGTTCAATAGTTTTTTTGCGTGAAAAAGTCACGACCAGATCCAAACAGATATAATCCTGTAGCTGTTTGCCCTTCCCCCGCCCGCTTTCCCGGAATAAAAAGTAGTATATGTCATTCTCTGACCCCTAAACTACCACTATGCAAAAAATCATGTTGATCCCGTGAAAAACAAAAACCAAATCTATCCCACGGGAACCATACATTTTTCCGGAATAAAAAGTAGCATATGTGCTAATCCATACTATAATCGATGTCTGTGTCAAATTTTATCCAGATTCGTTCAGCCGTTCTGGCGTGATTGAGTAACAAACATACATACATCCATAAAAACTTTGCATAATATTAGTGGGATAGCGATTGATACGTAGCAAGTATATACCTCAACAGAACTGGCCACTCGTTAGGTATAGCTTCACAAAGAGGGAGACTTGGTCTTCCGCTGGGTACCCTGGGACCAATAACACGGTTCCGGAGGCGTAAAGGCAACCCGTGAAATTAGAACATCAACAATTAAGAGTCTTTTTTTTTTTCTTTTTTTTTTTCTCTTTACGGGTTGCTTTACACATCCCGAAACCGTGTTACGGTTCCAGGGTACCCAGCGGAAGACCTAGTCTCCTTAATTAAGAGTCTTTAGTATTGTTTTTTTTTAAATACCTTGGCAAATTGAATTAAGAAATAGACCTCACGCGCTTCGGATGGCACGTAATGGTGTGACCTAAGTTGGCGTATTTGCTAGTATCTTAAATAGATTTCTGTCAAAAATTTTGAAATAAGAACACGTATACGTTAAGTAAGAAGTGACATGACTTGTTCTGTTGAACTGAACACATCATAATTAACTCCACACCTTTCTCCTATCTCATGGTTTGTTACCTCCATCAAGGAAGTGAAAAGAGATAGTATAGTCAACTTCTCGTCCAAAGACACAAAACAAAGCCATTCCGTTGCCAAAGGTGCAGAGGTGCATTTGCTAATGAACAATCGTACTTTGTATGCAACGTGTCGTCGTCACGTACAGGTTGACAATTAACAGTGCCGGCTATAGGTTCTTTGACGGTAGGAGATTCCTTTCATTTGCAAGTTGGACGCTATTATTTTGGAGTGATATGATTGCTTGGGTCTGTTTTGTTTGATAGATTTTTTTGAGAAGAGAGAAGAGAAAAAAAAGAGCGCGTCAGGGGACACCCAGGAGATGTGAAACATCAAAATTAGTATATATTTTGTTAGACGAAGAAATACACGACCAGACGCACGCAGCGTAGGCCAAAACCAAGCGTCTCCGAAGTGTGAGACTCTTGGTCTTGCCTCATGCCAACGGATTATCCCCTCTACCTGCGCACAGTAGGCCAAAACCAAGCGTCTCTAGTCTAACGCGCGTATAGATGTTTCACATCAAAAAATAATTCTTTCAATAACTGTGCCTAATGAACAACTTGAAGATTGCTTTAATTTGCAAGTTGGACGCTATTATTTTAGAGTAATATGATTGCTTGGTCCGTTTCATTTGGTAGATTTTTTGACGCGTCTCTGGAGGCATCTGATATATTTAGTGCTACGTCCTCGTCCCGTTTTAGATATAAAAATAATATTCTCAATAACTATGTCTAATTAACAGTACCGGTTATAGGTCTCCAGGGTAATTTTATTGTTATTTTAAAATTGCCTCTTTTTGTTAAAAAAATCCACGCGTGTTAACACTTTGTTTTTCTTTTATTTATCATAATAATTTGAATAGTTCAATCTTATAGCCGGCACAGACAATTAGTGTATACTCTCGGACGTTAGTGCAAGTTTCTAGCCCTCCACATCAAGTTAGAGTTGTGTACAGCAAAACTCTTGTAGTCGGCGACACGGTTTAACAAATTGTGTCTTCTTCCGGAAAATTATGGAAAACTAGTTTTTGCCAGGGCTTTCATTCGCGTAGAAATTGAATATCCTGTAACAAAGAAAATAGCAAAGTTTGATAATAATATATTTAGTAGGCTTCGCCCGTGGATATTTACGAACAAAATAAAATATAGCCTTGATTACTCAGGGATCGTAGCTTTCTATTCGTGAAAGAATTTTTAGAATCGGTTCAGAAGTTTGAGAGATACAAACTTACAAACTCTATCTTTATAATATTACTATAGACTAACGATCCCGGTTTCGCCCATGGAAACTGCTCCGCTCCTTTGGGTCTTAGCGTGATGTTATTAGCCTTTTCTCAGTGTTACTGGTGTGTTTAGTTGCCACATGTTTGTTACTCAATCACGCCAGAACGGCTGAACGGATCTGGATGAAATTTTGCACAGAGATAGACTATAGTCTGGAATAGCACATAAGCTACTTTTTATCCCGGAAAAATGTATGGTTCCCGTGGGATAGATTTGTTTTTGGTTTTCACGGGATCGACATGATTTTTTGCATAGTGGTAGTTTAGGGGTCAGAGAATGACATTACTATATTTTATACCGCGAAAGCGGGCGAGGGAGTGGCGAATTGCAGCCACGGGATTATTTCTCTTTGAATCTATTTCCACGCGGGTGAAACCGCGGACAGAAGGTTGTACAATCATAGACGCATAGTCCGTCAAAAAGTTGTGCGGTTATAGCACTGACGATATTATACAAATACTGTTTTCAATTAAAACTGAATGAACGTATTTAAAAAACATTTTAATTCAAGAAATCTCTTTTGACATTAAAGTGATATTGGAAAAATCATCGGCTTTGCCTGCGGGATTGTATACAGTTATTCACAAAGCCCCTAGCGGGCTTACTATGAGGACTACGATTTTGTTGTATTTTTCCTACAATTTTTTTTGAGATAATAAAAAAATAAGAGCGTATCTTAAAGTCAATGATGTGTAACATCTACAAAACGAATATTCAAATGATACTAAATAACCTCAAAAATTCGATTCGAGTTTGACAAATTACTCATTTCTGTCCCATTTCACTTTAATTGTAATTGCCATTTAAAAAAAGGTGTACCGACTTCAAAAATGATGCACTGAAAAGTGTGCTTTCCGAAAGCAAATGCACAAGTCACTATTAAAAAAAAATACCCAAATCTCTTCAAGGATGCCTATAAAATTTAAGAAGTTTGAAGTTCGGTTAAAAATTATCACTACATAATATTATAAAACACAGTCTCTCGCCGTGTCTGTCTGTCTGTGACCTTTTCACGCAAAAACTACTGAACGGATTTTGGTGCAGTTTTCATTATTAGATAGATTGATTCACCGGGAAGGTTTACGAGTATTAAACATGGATCTATCATGTTCAGGAGCTGATTATTGACCGCGCGTACGATTCAAGGCTTTGGCATTGGCTTAAACACTCCACAGGACCTGATCTAATTTTATAGAGATATTTCTCCAGGATTTTCTAAACAATTATAATTATTTTATCCTAGATTTCATCCGTCGTGAAAAGATATAAAATTTTATATTATTATTTTAGATATAGCCTCACAAATACCATCGGCTAAACGAGGGAGACACTAGGTCTTCCGCTGGGTACCCTGGAACTGGAAGGTTTCGGGAGCTGTAAAGCAACCCGTGAAGAAAAAAAAAAAAAAAAAAAATCTAAGAGCCGAACGGAATTCTGGTATTAAAATAATGCGAGTATCAAAGACAAGTCGCATCATCATGCTAGACTCGCGGTAGTTGCAACTTGTACGTACAGCCATCGATAAATAACGGGAGAGTTATCCAGCGTTAATGGAACTTTTTATTTGTTCTCGGACCGCCATTGTGCTTCAAACTAGGGGACAGAGGATGATTACACAACATGCTTTAGGGTTTTTTATATTTAAAAAAAAATCGATCTAGATAAGACTATCATCACGCCTTTTATCCTAAAAGGGGTAGGCCATTTGCTACGATACTGACATACCTTCTTTTATATTCATCATACCTTCATACATGCTCGGCGATTGTGTGTACTTTTATCAATGCCTTCGATATTTTTTTTTTTATGTTTAATAAATGTCAATCTTTAATACTTTATTTTTTCATTTAAGTCACGTCATCTTTCATTCCGCATTCTTCTGTAATGACATCATAAAGACTGCTTTTCCACTGCATTTATCTTACTTTCATACTTAAAAATATTACAATGTGACTATTTTGATTTACATTTCTCTATGAATGTTTGGAAAAATTTGCCGCCAACGCGCAGTCTCGTGGAATAAAATAATTGTGTTTGAATGATCCACAAAGTAGATCTTCTGCTGTTGTTTACTTAATGCTTAACCACAGTTAACGGCCACAAAAACCTCGGATATCACTAGAAAACAGACGAGCAAGTTCGCCACAAGTTACAAAGGTTTCCAATATAGTTTTTCACTCGATTCTCCAGCTGTTCTGTACAAGTTTGCTGAAACTTCGCTCCGTGGTTCCACAGATTTAATTGAAAGCCGATATCGATGTCTTTCGGCACCTGAAGATATATATCTTAGTAAAAGCTTAAGTTTAATTGTATGAATTTGTATGAAAAGGATTGTTCGTGGTTTGTATGGATGAAAAATTTATAAAATAACTAGTATTGTATAAGAAATAGTGACGTATTATTTTTATGTAAATAAGGCACGGGCTACTATTTTCTATACAAACGTTTACAACCATTTTAGGGGTTGATTTTCGAACACCCCCTATAGAATATACCTTCCAGTGGTTTTAGTTGTCCGTTGATTGTCAGTCAGCGATAAGACGGTTTTATATATTTTGATATTTTTAGGGTTCCGTACTCAAAGGGTAAAAACGGAAACCCTATTACTAAGACTCCGCTGTCCGTTTTATTTTAGGGGGCTCCTACACCACACGTGATTTTTTTTGCTCGTTTTTGCTCGGTATTGATAACGACAACAGGTAGATGCTTGAAATATTATATACTGAAATTATGTATATTGAAAATTATTCACTTTAAAAATAAATAATTAAATTAAAATAAAATTAATATTTAAGGGGGCTCCCATACAACAAACGTGTTTGTTTTTTTTATGTAAACGATTAATATAAAGTTCAACGAGGCAATACTACCAGTTTGTTGGGTAGGTACTCTCCCAGTAGATAGCGATTTATATGAAATATTTTATTTGTAATTTTGTAATTTAATACATATTTAAGATAATATAATGTATATTTAGCTGACTTTAAAATGCTGAATTTCATGCCCAGATAGAAATAATGAAGCTTTTTAGTCAAATCAGCTCAGCCGCTACTACGTAAATTTCCTATGTTATTGTTAGGCCACGCCGCATGCTACGTACGTATACAAATACATTGTAATAGGTGCAGTAGTTTAAAAAATTAGCATCATACTTAAAATAAAAAAAATCAAGCTATAAACTGCATTACAGTTGTTAAGGGGGTGTTATAAAACGAAGAAATAGCTCGTAAACCGCTGAGTGCGGCAATGAGGCGCCTTAAACCAATTAAAAAGTACTAATAATAATTTCTACAAGCAATTTGTTTTCAAATAAAATTCCTTCAGTCTAGAAATAGGTCAAATAAAGAACGCTTGTAACATTGTCCACATTTAGTCCTTATTAATTAGAAAAGGTGGCCCCGGCTTCACATGGATACAATATCGGTTTACAACAATTTGAATACTTTTTATACAATAATTACTACTTACGTATTAAAAATAGATATAATGCTACCGGTTTTTTTGTAGATCATTTTATTCAACACAATTCTTTACTACATCATTTTGTTATATCTTTAATCTAACGGATTAGACTTTAGACGCTATGAAAGTGCGCTGACGCTATCGTTTCCCCGAGTTGATTAATTGATGCTGTTAATGCTCAGCTCCTAAACATGATAGGTCCTCCGTGTTTAATACTCGGAAACCTTCCTCTTGAATCAGTATTTTTTGCGTGAAAAAGTGACAGACGGACAGACAGACGCGGCGGGAGACTTTGTTAATGTAGTATTTTTTTTTAATTATTTCTTCACAGTTTGCCTTACAGCTCCTGAAACCGTGTTACGGTTCCAGGGTACCCAGCGGCAGATCAAGTCTCCCTCGTTTAGCCGATGGTATTTGTGAAACTATACCTAACGAGTGGCTAGTTCTGTTGAGGTATATTTGGATGGAAAAGCCTCTAAGTGTGGTTTGTCGGATTATGTACATAACTTTTTAATTAGAAAACCCATTGGTACATGGCCCGCCACCGATGCATCCTGATGATTAATGAAGTCTGTCCACCTCTGTCTATTTAAACAGTCGTGACTATATGCAATATCATCTGTTTAATATTCAAGCTTAGTAACCTTTTCGTCCTCAAAAGTCTCTCCTCTGTAGAAAGTCCCCTACACCTGGAAGTGACTTGAGTGAAGGGCGCTCGACGGGAGAGTGCATTGTATGTCCCAGACAGTATACACGCGTTAGCAGGGGGTGTGTACAAATAGATAGACCTTTACTCTCGTGTAGGAGGGAGATTTTAGGAATTGGGCAGTTTTAATAATGCCCAGTAAGATTTTTCACAGCACAAACATTGCATCTATCGTGTACCAATTATTTATTCAAATAAAAACCGCGCTAACAAGCCTTCCGGTCTTAAAATACCTTTCGTACTCAAAAGTCTCTTCTCCCTGGTGAAGGGCGCTTGAGGAGGTATACATTTGGTTATAAGAGGTTGAAAAATTGTAAAGTTCAAATTATTATCATCACGCTTTTCATCCCAATAGGAGTAGGCAGAAACAACCGAATGCCATTTGTTACGATCCTGAAGAATAAAATATAAAAGATTGACTAAAAAAGTTTGTATGGCTGAAGTGAAAGGAAATGCAGCTGGCAGAGGACCACCTAGGTGTACTTTTATTGAACATATAAAATATATATTGATCGATGGAAATATTAAAAGTACACACAAAGGTATGATGAATATAAAAGAAGCGAAATGTCTCACTTCAGCCATATAAACTTTTTTAGTCAATCTTTCATTCTTTTAACATGTCCAATTTATTATTTATTAAAAATTAATTTCCAAAGTTTGTATGTTTATTAATGAATTGTTTGCGGATGAACGAATTAGTAGGTAAAATATTACCACATCGTATACATTTGATCCCGTTATGAGATTTTATGTTCCGTTTTAAATACCTTTAATCTCAGTGAATCTAGGAGTTTTCTAAAAAAGTAATTTATATGTTTAGTTTGCAACATGCCTAAGCAACGGTATGCGACGTTGAGTTGACTGGAGTTTCAAAAAATTTATTTTTTCGTTTTTTGATTGTGAGTGATATGTTTCGTAAAACATTGTTTCAACTTTCTAAAAGTTATTATTGTATTGTATTGATTTTTCATTTTTGTTTACGTACATATTCATACCTGATTTGTAATGAGGTAGGCAGAAAGGTGTAGTTGAGTTTTTGGGAATCGATGTGGTGTACGTCCCTGGTTTTAGTTGCAATTATTTCTATATGCTATGTTATACCTTAACTCCAAAAAAGCTATATCCATCTGAAATAATGAAGTTAACAACAGAGACAGAATTTTTAAAAATCGGTCCAGTAATTTTGGAGTTTATAAATAGAAAAAAAAACCGGCCAAGTGCGAGTCGGACTCGCGCACGAAAGGTTCCGTACCATGACCTATAAAAACGGCAAAAAAAAAAAAAACACGTTTGTTGTATGAGAGCCCCCCTTAAATATTTGTTTTATTTTAATTTAATTATTTATTTTTAAAGTGAATCTATAACTAAATAGTCTCTGAATATTTCACGCGTCTACCTGTTGCCGTTATCAATATCGAGCAAAAACGAGCAATAAAAATCACGTTTGTTGTATGGGAGCCCCCTTAAATATTTATTTTAGTCTGTTTTTTAATATTTGTTGTTAGAGCGGCAACAGAAATACATCATCTGTGAAAATTTCAACTATCTAACTATCACGGTTCATGAGATACAGTCTGGTGACAGACAGACAGACAGACGGACGGACTGACAGCAGAATCTTAGTAATAGGGTTTCCGTTTTTACCCCTTGGGTACGGAACCCTAAAAATGCGTCCCGAATTGAGAACCTTCGTCTTTGTTTACCCCATATAATATAACGGTCGTTATCAATAAAGGTATGATTACTAACTTTCATACTGACGCCGATTTAACCCGAGCTAGATTTTTAATCGAATCCCAGTCCTGTTGGTAAACAGTTTATAATTCTGTTCTCTACTGGAGGATATTAATGTTGTTAACTTATAAAGTAGTGATGTGACACGGTTTATCGATATTCGATATTATTAATTAATATGATATATATATATATATATATATATATATATATATATATATATATATATATATATATATATATATAATATAATAATAAGTATGAAAGGTATGATGATTATAAAAGAAGCAAAAGAGATATGTCAGGATCGTAACAAATGGCATTCGATTGTCTCTGCCTACCCCTCTTGGGATGAAAGGCGTTATGATAGATAGATAGATAAATTAATATGATTTATTTTATAAATTACAAGCTTCTGTTCGCGGTTTCATCCGTTAAAATTTGCTCCTCCCCCGCCCGCTTTTGCGGTATAAAAAATAGCCTATGACATTCTCTGACCCCTAAACTACCACTATGCAAAAATTATGTCGATCCCGTGAAAAACAAAAACAAATCTATCCCACGAGAACCATACATTTTTCCGGGATAAAAAGTAGCCTATGTGCTATTCCAGACTAAAATCTATCTCTGTGCCAAATTTCATCCAGATCCGTTTAGTCGTTCTGGGGTGATTGAGTAGTAAATCGTGCTTCGGAGTGCAAGAAAAGCTGGCGTTCTCACTTCTTCTAAAAAAAAACAGATATTTACGTCTGTTAAAGAAGTGACATATCTAGGTCCTTTAAAAGGATTGATACCGCGCCGCGCGAAAAACTACAGTTCCTATTTTAAAAATTCGTAAATAGCTGAAAAGTTACACACCGCAAATTAGTAAATTTTGAAAAAAATAAAACGTGCGGACGTAGTTTTTCGCTATTTCAATTCCATACTAAATCGTTGGCAAAAATATTTCCGTTTGTATGTAAACGGGCGCGGTATTTGCTCGGTATACAACGGGCTTGCCACTTGTGTTTTTAATATGGACACCTGACAAAAAGTAAAAGCTGTCTCTGGTGTATCTGGCCACATCGCAAGGAATAAAGACCGTGAAGATAATGTGTTTATTAAATTATTTTAACATTTTGGAGTAAAACATTCTACTATAACATAGTGATCATTGTGTCGCATACTGCCGATTATGGAAAATAACATAGAAAAATAGAAGTGCGTAGGTGGCCGAGTGGTTAAAACGCCTGGTATTAACTAGGCAGACCACGGGTTCGATTCCGGATCCCGGCCATGTACCAATGGGTTTTTTAATTAAAAACTTATGTACATAATCCGACAAACCTCACAGAGGCTTTTCCATCTAAATATAACTCAATAGAACTGGCCACTCGTAAAGTATAGCCTCACAAATACCATCGGCTAAACGAGGGAGACTTGGTCTTCTGCTGGGTACCTCGGAATCGTAAGACCGTTTCGGGAGCTGTAAGGCAATCTGTGAAGAAAGAAAAATAAAACCTAGAAATATCCAAAAAGCTTAGAATTTTAATTTATAAAACTCGCAACAGGTATTTTAATTTGATGTAAGTTCTTGGTTTTTATTAGGTATTTATTTATATCGATAAGTTCATGAGGAATGATGTACCCATCTCTACGTCTGCCCAGTATCCTGGCTGCCTTTTAAAATGCAATTTTAATACTTAATTGTTAACGTAAAATGAGCTGTCCGAAGAACTGACGCCGTTAAATTTTCTACTACGATAATTTTCCAAATAATGGAAAATTATTTATGGTTGCTTTAATTTTATTACTAAATTTTAATCGCAAACCGCCAAGTAAAGTCTTATTTTTCAAGAAAATATCTAAAATAAGCAGATGTTCTATATACACCTACTTATACTAGTTGTCCCTTATAGTTTTTTTTCTTTTTCCTGGGTTGTCTTACAGCTCCCGAAACCGTGTTATGATTCCAGGGTACCCAGCAGAAGCCCAAGTCTCCCTCGTTTAGCCCTAAGTGTGGTTTGTCGGATTATGTACATAAGTTTTTAATAAAAAAACCCATTGGTACATTGGCCAGGATCCGGGATCGAACCCGTGGTCTGCTTAGTTAATTTAATTTTAATTATTTAATTTATAATATTTGTTTAGTTTAAACAAACACATTGATCCGTGGCTCTGTTTTGACGTAAATTAAAGACAAACAAAAGAAACAAACGAACACACTTTCGTATTTATATACAGATGGTATTTTTTCGTATCAGAGAATAATTTTCAATTTACCACAAAATCTTACGAAATAGCTTGTTTTCGGGCGATAATCTTGGCTATCGGACTGGCACGAAGGAAAATCAATTAACCACGGAACCCTCCTGGATGATGGCCAAATCTGTAGTCGGTTTTAAAATTATTGTAGCGACAAACGGGTATCGGAAACGGGGGGTTGGTTCACTTAAATTTATGACGGCACGATATTTATAGCATATTTTTCAACTGTGTTTTTATTATGTGTTAATGATTGCGGAATTAGCCAACGCGTTGTGAAATTTGTCGGTCGAATTAAGCTTCGGAGGCCACGGAAAGGTGACGACTGCATCCTGTTTCAAATATACACTGTCTGTATGTGACCTTTTCACACTAACAAAACTTTGTTGAGGTTTTCACTATTAGATAAGTTGATTCACTGGTTTGCCGGGAATTGCTGTCTGACCCGTCAGAGATATAACAAAATGATGTAGGAACGAATTGTGTAGAGTAAAATTATTTACAAAAAAGTCCGCGGTAGTATATATCTATCTCTAATAGATAAGTAGTTATAAGCGTATTTATATAGCACTCGAGGTCGCCAGTAAACAAAAAGTTTCCAATTATTTTTGGACGAAGTACTTACAAACACCGCTTTACCTGCTTTCCGAAGCACAATTATAAGTCGATTAAAGCACTTTTCCTCAACAACTTGAGCTTCATACCTTTACAAGTCCACATAGGTAGTTTAAAATAAATAGCCACTCAAACGACACCCATAAAGCCGTGAAGCCCTCCCTGTAAATATAACTGGGACATAGAAAATTATGTTTTTTGGCGGGAAAAATACAAGGAAAATTGCCGCGGGTAGACACAAAATCTAATTTAGCGGTTGAACTCCCAGCCCCATGATTTACTGTTACACGCTACACTAAGCCTTGGATACGGATTCGGTCGGATTCTTGCCTTTATATATTTTTAGGGTTTCTCCGATGAAATAAGGTTAACTTTTCCCCCGACTTGATTTACTTACACTGTGAATTCTCAGCTCCTAAACATGGTAGCTCTATGTTTAATACTCTTAAACCTTCCCGGTGAATTAACCTATCTAATAATGAAAAAAACAACAAAATCCGTTCAGTAGTTTTTGCGTGAAAAGGTCACAGACAGACAAACAGACGCGGCTGGGAGACTTTGTTTTATATTATGTAGTGATTTATGAATTTACAGTAATTTCTGAAACGACTGATCCGATTCTGAAAATTCTTACACTAATTGGAAGCTACACATTATCCCTGAGTGCTGCTATATATTTTATTTTGTTCGAAAATATCCACGGGCGAAGCGGTGGAAAACTAGTACCTACTTTATATACTGGTAGTTTAAAATTCTTTTTCTGCCACAGACCTTCTTCTCAGTCGTGGTGCTCTTGACAGAGCAGTCGTGGTCAATCATAGCGGTCCACAGCGCGACGCACCTTGTATTGACTCGCCATGGTTAACTTTCTTGGTAAGAATAGTGCAGTGGTTTCCCCTTGCCTTCTGCACCAGACATTTTGATACTATTTAGGTCTTCAGGCTCGCTGTAGCCTCTTCCAGCCAGTTGCCTAGCTAGGTGTATAGTTATACCGCCATTGCTCGGTCGCCAGAGCCTCGTTTGTTGTCTGGTAGAGGGTACTAAGCGTGCAGGTGAGGATGACATTTGGGGTCGGATAGATCTTATTCCGTTCTCCCCCTTACCCTTACAGACCACAGCAGGCTAAATAATACAGACAAAGTCTTCGGTAAAAGCGAGTATAACAAGAAAGAAGCTGGTATAATAGGCCATTGAAAAGTTTTCAATGCGGGACATGTAATTACTATGAATGTTTGGAGTTTTAATAACTTTAGGTTAGGACAGAGTTTGGTTTTTAAACTTTTATTTTCTACCCTATAACATATTATATTACGGACTCAAAAATCATTCTTAGAGATCCGTAACAAAATGGTTTTATGAATACATACTTTCACGCCTATTTCCGAAAGCGGTAGGCAGAGAAGAGTGCCACTTCTTTCGATCATTGCGTACTTCTCAGGCTTAATCCACATCCATATAGTTTCGATGTATGTCTTTCTGTCGAATTTGTAGTAAATACAAAGTTTTCTGCACCCAAGCTTGTACAATTTTTTTAATGAGAAAAATATAAACCAATTTTAGTCATAAATATTCCTATACTACCTGTGCCTTTGGGTCGTAGCGTGATGTTAGATAGCATATAATTTTTTACTTCTCCAGCACGAAAAGGGCGCTTTTCAGTACTCGGCGCTGAAAAAAATAAACTAGGCGATGGTTCGTTCAGAAACTCATTTTGGTCTAGGGACAAAATTCTGTATTGTTGAACAAATAACTATTTCAATTTCGACTGGTAGTTTGAGTGATAATCAGTCCAGTAGTTTTTGAGTTCTGTCTAGTACTTACCTAATTCTTACAAACAAACTCAACAAACTCATTGCTTACTTAATATCGTCACAAAATTTTGGCGTCACAAAAAATGGGGGCGTCGGTGGTCAAGTAGGTAAGACGTCGGCTCGCAACTGAAAAGTCGCGGGTTCGATTCCTACATCCGACCATGTACCAATAATAAAAAATCCTTGTATGTATAATCCGACAAACCGTACAAATAAGGTTTTCCATATATGTACCTCAACAGAGCTGGCCACTCGTTAGGTATAGCCTCAAAAAAATCATTGGCTAAATGAGGAAGACTTTTGTCTTCCACTGGGTACTCTTGGGCCGGCATGGTTCTCGGGAGCTGTAAGCTGTAAGGCAACCGTGAAGAAAAAAAAATTGCAAAAACAATTAAATTAAGTTACATTTGATTAAATTAATTTCAATATATAATCTGTAACGAAAATTGTCAAATCCTCTATTAGAGGTTTAGATTTAATGTAAATTGGGTTTTTGAATTAATTAATTTCAATTTTGTTAATAATTATCAAAATTTTCGTCAAAATTCGATCAAATGTAGTAATGTTTTATGAAACTTGTTAAAATTTTTCCTACCTGTAAACTACTGTACCAATTTGATAATATTTCATTGTTACGAAGTTATATTCCAGATGGTCATAGGTTATGTTTTAATAAAAACTAGCTTTCAATCCCCGGCTTCGCCCGTGGATATTTATGTATTATTTTATTTTATATGTATTCCTGAAAAAATTTTAGAATCAGTTCAGTAGTTTGTACTATATACTAACTAATGTATATAGACTCAAAGAATTTCAAATTCTTTATAAGAATCGATTATTGTGTTACGAATTAAAAGAGGAACAACCCTTGCAAGAAGTGTCAAATTGAGTTTGTTAAATCTCTTCTACTGTAGTACCTACTAATTCTTTGAGAATATAGATATCTTACCCTGTGGGGATAGCATACTGGCCAGCCAAGGAATGCCGAGCAAATTCGATCGTTTTTTGCTTTCGAGCCAGTTCTAAGTATAACCCCATGGGATCGATGTTAGGGAGAACCCTAGGGCACCCATTTTTACAGCATTCGGAAGTATAAAAGTGTAAATATAATGTCACTTGCAACGTAAGAGTCCCAGAATATCGGTCCACCTCGTAAAGATAGCTTTTACGACGAATACAAAGAACGAAGAAGAAATAAACACGACTTTTAAATGGTTAAATGTCGGTTTACATGTAATAAACATTTAACTTGTGTTTTTAGAAATACGTATCTTCACGGCCATAAACCTTGCGGTGTGACCAGAGACACTAGGTTGTCCATATTAAACAGAACAGGTGACAAACCTGTTGCTTGACTGTGGAAGTGCAGATGCAAAGCACGAGGCGTCGATTACATAAAAAAAATCTTCATGGGTTGCCTTACAGCTCCCGGGAACCGTTGCCGGCCCCAGGGTACCCAGCTGAGGACAAAGTGTTCCTCACTTAGCCGAAGATTTTTTTGTGGTTATACCTAACGGTCTGTCGATTAAATAAATGTTAAATAATTGAAATTTACTTTAAAACATGGGCACATGTTTGCGTCGGTGGCCGAGTGGTTAAGACGTCTGGTATTAACTAGGCGGACAGACCCCGGGTACGATTCTATGTACTAATGGGTTTTTTAATTAAAAACTTATGTACATAATCCGACAAACCACACTTAGAGGCTTTTCCATCAAAGTATACCTCAACCATTCGTTAGGTATAGCCTCACAAATACCATCCGCTAAACGAGGGAGACTTGGTCTTCTGCTGGGTACCCTGGAACCGTAACACGGTTTCGGGAGCTGTAATGCCGTGAAGAAAAGAAAAAAAAATATGTGCACATAAATGAAAAAAGAATTGATGCAAAATTGCTAATTTAAAAAAAAATATCAAAATTGATGGCAGAATGCTAAGCTCTCGTGCTTCGGAGGACAAGTAAAGTTGGCTGTCCGGACTTATAAAAATATCAGATACTAGAATTCCGCCCCGGCTTCACGCATGGATATTTTCGACCAAAATAAATATAGCCTATAGCACGGGGGGATACTTTAGTTTTCTATTAGTGAAAAAAATTTCATAATCGATTTATACATTCAAACTAACAAACTTTACCTCGTTATAATATGTATTACTAAAGATTATAAGTCTGTTAAAAAAGTGACACATTTCATTCCACTGGCTTGCCACCTGTTCTGCAACTGGCAAAAAGTGAACGCTGCTAGTTGTGTCTCTGGCCACACTGCAAGGTACAAAGGCCGTAAAGATGTGTATGTGTCGATTTGTATGAACTTGGTTAATTATATGAAATTCTAATATTTTTTTTCTTTTATTTTCAGGTAAGTCAAAATCATCATGGAGTTGAGTACCTACCTAGTTCACTATTATATTATCACGCTTGCATCTTATTGGGATATACATTATACAGGGAATAAGATTATATTCTTTCTTCACGGGTTGCCTGTGTACGGTTCCAGGGTACCCAGCCTTTTCAGACCAAGTCTTCTTCTTTTAGCCGATGGTATTTGTGAGGCTATACCTAACGAGTGGTCAGTTCTATTGAGGTATGTGTGTAACATCTAAAAAAAACCTGCTGTGGATGGGATTATGTGTGTCCAAACCGCTAGACTATCTTCGATACGAAAATTGACAACTTCGTGTCAATAGCAACCGTTGCTAATGCTTTTTAACCGACTTCCAAAAAAAGAAGGAGAAGGTTCTCAATTCGGACCGTATTTTTTTTTTTTAATGTATGTATGTACATCGATAACTCCGCCAATTGTGAACCGATATTGATGGTTTCTTTTTTAATCGACAGATAACTCTTCCGGATTGGTCCCATTTTTATCTCATAAAAATTGGTTCATTAGTTTTTCAGAAAATTTGAAAAAACTGACTTTATAAGTAAATTTTTCTTGATATTTCGATAAAATATGTACCGATTTTGACGACTTATTTTTTTTAAGACATAATAATTTCTCGACATTATCTCACAGACATATGACGAAAATAGGTTCAGTAGTTTTTTAGAAATTCAGTAATTAATTTCTGTTTACGGCTGAAAATTATGTATCAGAAAAAGCCTTAGCAACGGTTGCTATTGACACGAAGTTGTAAATTTTCGTGACGATCGCGATGGTCTAGCGGTTAAATGTAATGGGGTGCATAGGATGCACAAGCACATGGTTCAAATCACATCCACAGCGGTATTTTTTTTTAATTTTCCATCAATATTTTTTTAGTTGCGTTATTATTTGTCAGTCAAGGCAGCAAAATCACTTAAAAGGGTAAAATAAACCTTTTAAAAAAAGTGCACCGACTTCAAAAATTTGCACTGAAAAGTAAGCAATAATAAATATTTCGTCGTAGAATTTGAAGACGGTTGGTGCCAAATTAGAAACAACTTAGTTCCCAAATTCACTAATCTAGACAATTCATTAGGAACCTACGATCATCAGTACATACAAACATAGATAATATTGAACAGATCTTTATCTTCTTAGATATTTACTTAGTTTTGTATCCTAATTTGGCACCAACCATCTTCAAATTCTACGACGAAATATTTATTATTTCTTACTTTTCAGTGCAAATTTTTGAAGTCGGTGCACTTTTTTTAAAAGGTTTATCTCTGATATAATTTTCAGCCATAAACAGAGAGTAATTACTGAATTTCTGAAAAACTACTGTACCTATTTTCGTCATAATGTCTGTGAGATAATGTCGAGAAATTATTATATACTTAAAAAAATTGAGTAACGTCTTTTTTTTAACTTAAATTTTTTATTATTGTAATTTTAATGATTGATATTGGAATTTGTATTTCTTTACTCCCTACAAATTTATGCCACGATATATTATTTACGTTTATTTAAAGAAGTGAAACATCTAATTCTATTAAGTGCCGCAACAAGCTTGCCACCTGTCCTGTTCAATATGGACAACATGAAAACCGTGAAGGTGTGTTGGTTTTTTTGTGAGAGCTAAAATGTTACACATCTATAAGTACTGACTATACAAAGTTTTTGTAACTGTTTTTTTTGTTATAAATCATTGCAACGTATCGTTAATTTTGTTAATTTTAAAAAGCAACACACAAACGTTAATTGACATTCGGTACTACTAACTGTGTTCGTGTAATTAACAACATTATCATTCGCTCCAGTTTCTTTTTGGTGCTGTAATAATTTACGTACACAATATAATGTTGATGTGTTTTCTTTGTCAAATTGCTATAGACATTAGCAGCATTTAGTGCAACGAACTCAGTTTAGAAAGATGTGAGCGAGATGCACTGCGAGAAGAATCAATAAGATAACCAAGCCAAAAAACTATTTCACAACTTAGCTTAATAACACTGAAATAATTCTGTAAATCGGTCCAGTGGTTTTCGAGTACAATTAGGTATAATGTTTGTTTGCTTTTTTTTCTTTCTTTCTTCATGGGTTGCCTACAGCTCCCGAAACCGTGTTACGGTTCCACGGTATCCAGCGGAAGATCAAGTCTTCCTCGTTTAGCCGATGGTATTTGTGAGGCTATACCTAACGAGTGGCCAGTTCTGTTGAGGTATATTTAGATGGAAAAGCCTCTTAGTGTGGTTTGTCGAATTATGTACATAAGTTTTTATTTAAAACTCCCATTGGTACCGGGATCTGGCAACCCTACCTCTTTGATATACAGGCGTGATAGTATTTATCAGAAATGCTTTAGTATTCGCAACGTATTTCACAAATTAGTGTCCGCCACTCACATGCTCTGCAACAATAGAATTTTCAGTCAGGGAGTAGTTTTTCATGTTAAAGTTTAATATAATATAGATATTTTTGTGTATGTTTAAAATATCACTTTAAGCTCACTGATTGTTAGGGTTCCGTAATTAAAATTTGCACCATGCTATGCACGGGCGTAGCCAGGTTTTAGTTTCGGGGGGCGTTTAAATTCTACGACGAAATATTTATTATTTCTTACTTTTCAGTGCAAATTTCTGAAGTCGGTAGACTTTTTTTTTAAAGTTAATTTATTGATTAAAATTTCAATAGAACAAAATTCAAATTCATTAAATGAATTATGGTCGAATTTCAACCACTAAGCGGGTCACTAGTCATAATTAATTCGACTCTATTAATTAAATAAATACGGAACCTCATAGCACTTTATAATTTATACCTTCCCGTCCCGTATGAAAGCCATTCGACGAAAATGTTGTTTCATTTATGAAATTTCCTAAATTACAGTTATTTCAAAGTTTGGATTAAATTAAATTTATTTCAGTGGATACATAAAACTAGCGACCATTTGAATACCTACTTAAATACGCTTATAACTACTTATTTATTAGAGATAGATATATGCTACCGCGGCCTTTTTTGTAGCTTATTTAATTCTACACAATTATTTCCTACATCATTTTGTTATATCTCTGACGGATTAGACAGCATACGCCATGAAAACTTGCTGGCGCGCTCATTTTCTCCCGACTTGTTTCACTAATACTGTTATTGCTTAGCTCCTAGACATGATAGGTCCATGTTACCTTCCCGTTGAATCAATCTATATACACGTGAACTGTAACCAAATCCATTCAGTAGTTTCGGAGTTGTAAAGACAGACAAGAGATTTTATTTTACATTATGTAATTATAGGGATAATGCAATTTTAAACACACATAAACCTTCTTCGAGTTATCCTAACTAATTATTTTTGTTTGTTTGTTTTTTTGTCTGTCTGTCCTTCATTCACGCGACAACAAAGTAACTGATCGACGGGCTATACCCTGTGGGTACGGAACCCTAAAAACGATTCAAATCCGTCCCGTGGTTCTGGAGATCAGCGGAATATGGATAACTGGCAAAAAGTGGACACTGTGTCTTTGCTCACACTGCAAGATATATAGACCGTGAAGTGATTGTTAGTAAAAATTGCACTATTGACGTATTTTACTGCAATTTTTGTATATGCGTAAAAGTTTCAGTCGGTTCGTCCTGAAATTCCCCTTTTCAGCACCTTTAAGTTTTGCAAACTATCTCGGATAGTTCTGAAGTTTCACAAGTGCTTAGTTAGATTTTTGGTTTCAAACTATGTATGCAAGATTCGTATTCGATGTGTATTTAAATTGTTCTTGTATAGTTTAGGTTCGGTAATATGAATGGTAAGTATAACAAATCCACAGAACATTATAAAGAACAATAGAAGTAACAAATGGGCATTCTCACATAGGGTGCATACCATAGAGAGCATTTAGGTTTCGTTAGTATCGTTTTGTGTGAACATAGTATCTCCTATCATTATTTATAATTATTGTGCTTGTTTTTAAGCATTATCTTTATATGAAGTAAAGCCGTTGCGACAATAAAACGACAGAAAAATACAGTGGTACAGGGGTTAGTACTTAGGCGTCTACCTCCCCCTTCCCCCCTCCGCCAAAAGCGGCAGAAAAAGTACGTACATACATACGTTCACGCCTGATTCCCAAAGGGGTAGGCAGCGAGAATGGAGCACCACTTCTCTCGATCTTTGTATACTTCTCTTGCTTCATCCACATCCATACATCGTTTCATACATGCACGTCCATTTTTAGTACTACGTATTTGACCTTTTTAAAGGATATCTCAGAACAAATTCACAGAACAGTATAAAGAACAATAGAAGTAGCAAGTAGGCGTTCCCGCGGTGCAAACCTTCGACCAATATAAAAGGAAAAGATGGAATAATACAACCGCTCAGCGTGCCATGTATCATACCCTCTGACCATACGCATACGCCGCTCTTCGTCCCGTTCTTTTGTTTATCTTTCCGCGCTTTTGTCTCTTTCGCACTGTCTTTTTCTTCTATATAGTTCGAAGGTGCAAACACAAAGGCAGCCAGTTGTCTCCTTTCAGTGAAGATAGTCGTACCACTTTTAATTAATATTGGAAAAATAAAAGTTGTGCTGTATTGTACCTCACATAATGCTAACTTCGCCGACATTTTCGCGCCGACTCGCCGAATGCATTATATGATTTCAGATCGTCAGAATATTCCCAAAAAAATAGGACAAATAATTTTACAATATTTAAGTGGTTAATTACTTCTACTTTGTTTATAATGTTCTATCAACTCGCTGTTCAGGTAGTCCATCATCAGGTCTTCCCAGTCTCTACATTTCCATTATCATCATCCGAAAAGGAAATAAATAAAATCTCTATGTCTACCCCAGCCAGATATAAACGTGATAGTAAATCTAAGCAGACTGCATCAAGAGTTGATACTGCGTCATCATTTGTCACCAAAATCCGGCCGTTTGCCCTCCAGCCTGCCTCCAATGAAGATTAATGAAACCAACTACCGACTAGCAATATTCATACATCACACGCCATACATTTCTTGCGTTGTATGGAAATATTTTACGGTTTATGTATGAAAAGCAGCAGTGTACTTTGAAATATGAAGTATTCTATACACTTTGAAGTATTTTAGGGACTTATAATGTGTTGGTTAATGGTTTTCTCGTGTAAGCCTACGGTGTTGTGAAAATTTTTTTAACTAGATAGTATGTTTTGCGGTTTGTGTCGGCAATGAATTAGTTTTTTTATTTATTGCCTACATTTCAGTCAATGACTCAAGTGTTGCGAAGTTTGAAATTTTTTTTATCATCTATCTATCATCACGCCTTTTATTCCAAGATTGTAGGCAGAGATAATCGAATGTCATCCTCCTGACTGTTTCGCTTCTTTTTAACCGACTTAAAAAAAAAAGGCGGAGGTTCTCAATTTGACTGTAATTTTTGAGTTTTAAACGTATGATCGGATTTGGGTGAAAATTCAATGTAAATGTATATTCTAAATACATATACATTGGATTACGTAAAACGGGTCGGGGAAGGGGATTGGAATTATATTACAGCCACGGTAAGGCTTTTTGTTCTATTTCAAATTAAGTGGGTTAAATAGAGCCAATATAAATAATTCAAATCAAAATCGGGTTCAAATCAGAAGCACAAATCTAAAATTCCTTTTTCGGATTTATTTATTTTATTTAACTTCAAAATATCTGAGCTTAAAATACTCTACCATTAAAACGAAGAGCCATGTTTAAGGGTTGTCACTTATAAAATATTTGTTACAATATGGAAAAAACTCATTTTCAAATGTTAAAAACAAAGTTTGTGAAAAATTAGAAATCAGAAAAGACTTTTTCTTTCAAATTAATTCTGAATTAAAATCACTACATATATTATTATAAAATGAAGCCTCCGCCGCGTCTCACTCGTTTCACTCCATTTTCACGATTTTCACTATTAAATCTATTTAATTTACTTTTACTTAATTTTTTTTTTATTCATAAAGTTCAAGTTTCAAGTCGATGGAAAAGTTAGTGCTAGCGCATTTTCATGGTGTATACTGTCTAATTATATAGTTAAGAGATATAAAAAAAACCTTTTAAAAAAAATGAAGAAAATCAGCTACAAAGTCCGCGGTAGCATATATCTATCTTTAGTAGTGTGTTATGTAGTGTTTTTTGAGTTGTCTTTTTCTTCTTTTGATATAATATGGCAACAGTGCTGACATTCGTCGCAATTCTGCCAGTCTCCAGTGTTTAATCTTGTGCAATAGTAAGCCGATAAATCGCTAGCTAAGATTATCCCGCCGACTGTGATATGTCTTATTAATCAATGACTAATCACAACCACAGCGCGGCTGGGATTAAACCGGATTCCACATCACGCCATGACGAAATTTTTGTCTTATTTAGTAAACAAACTTTGCATGTCATTAAATAAGACAAGTCAAAAAATACACTTTAGATATTAGTATCGGCTCGCCACCACGCGTCTACGTCTTACCACCGCGGCCGGCCAGTCATTGACTGCCCACCCCGTGCCCCGCGTAGGTCATGATCCGAGACAACATAACTATTATCTATTGTTAATATAAATATTTTATTGTTTATTATTATTAACCGAACTTCAAAAGAAAGAGGAGGTTCTCAATTCGTCGGAATCTTATATGTTTTTTTATGTATGTTCCCCGATTACTTGAAGACGCCTGGACCGATTTGGAATTTTTTTTAAAGAGTATACTTTCCAGGTGGTCTCATGGTCATCATGTCAGGATCTGATGATGGGATCCTGGAGAAATCGAGAACTCTTCAAATTTTATAGGCACACTTGAGTGATTTGGGTATTTTTTTTATATATATTTGCTTTCGGAAAGCACACTTTTCAGTGCATTTTTAAATTCGGTACTGCACTTTTTTTAAAAGGCAATTATTTTAGTACGGGCTCTATAGGGTCGCGTTGCCAACCCTAATCAAGTGGTCATCGAATGCATCGATTGCAATCGAAACGAATACGTAATTTGCATTCGAATATTGCGTTATTTGTGTTTGACCTGCCTGATGAACCCGTATTGAGTTACCTAATCGTGAAATACCTGGACTTATAACCAGCATATATCTATCACGCCTTTTATCCCAAGAGGGGTAGGCAGAGACAATCGAATGTCATTTGCTACGATACTGACATACCTCTTTCGCTTATTTTATATCTATTAGAGATAGGTTACCGGACTTTTTTGTAGATAATTATTCTACACAATTCTTTCCTACATCATTTTGTTATATCTCTGACGGATTAGACAGCATACGCCATGATGCTGGATCTAACTTTTCACATTTAATATTGCGGACTTTTTCTCACACTTCTAGGTTTTTATATATAATTATACTTCACATTTTGCGTGCTTACTTGAGCGGTGATTCGTCATACCACGTCGTTCGTGATTTAACTTCAAGCAAAAACCGAGTATGATTTATGTATTACCATAAAAATGTACGGTATCAACCTTGCTGTGTGGCCAGGTAACAAAATCCACATCTAGACAGTAGTATACGGTGGCCGAGTGGTTAAGACGTCTGGGATCGATCCCGGATCACAGCCATGTACCAATGGGTTTTTTATTTAAAAACTTATGTACATAATCCGACAAACCACACTTAGACGCTTTTCCATCTAATATACCTCAACAGAACTTGCCTCACAAATACCATCGGCTAAACAAGGGAGGCTTGGTCTTCCGCTGGGTACTCTGGAACCGTCACAGTTAGCGGTGAAGAAAGAATAAAAGACATGATGACCGCGTAGAGAAAATACAAGCTACAAGCGGTAGCATGACGTCCTGTTGCGTCAGTTTGTCTATTTATGACATTTGTCACGTGATCCATTAAATGAAATGAAATTCAGGATTTTCAGGACTTCATATAACTTAGGTGTAATTTGATATTTTATTTACATCATTATATGTTTTAATATATTATCTTTCGGATGCTATTTCTTTTCTCTTCTTTCTTCAAGGGTTCAGCTCCCGAAACCGTGGCCAAGTCTCCCTCGTTTAGCCGATGGTATTTGTGAAGCTATACCTAACGAATGGCGGATGCTATTTTAACCCCTTATACAGTAATCGCGTAATATATGAATAGCTGCAGCATGTAACTGGTGATTTGTTGAGGGAAGCTTTTAATTCATAGATGCATTAGAAAAAACAAAGATCTATCAAAGTTCACTAGAATAAATGAATAAACAGCGGGTTAAAGGCATTTTTAGGATTCCGTACCCAAAGGGTAAAAACGGAAACCCTATTACTAACACTCCGCTGTCCGTCCGTCTGTCTGTCTGTCTGTCTATCTGTCTGTCTATCTGTCTGTCTATCTGTCTGTCTATCTGTCTGTCTATCTGTCTGTCTATCTGTCTATCTGTCTATCTGTCTGTCTATCTGTCTGTCTATCTCTCTGTCTATCTGTCTGTCTATCTGTCTGTCTTTCTGTCTGTCTGTCTGTCTGTCCGTCTGTCACCAGGCTGTATCTCTCATCAACCGTGCTTTTGCGTTTTGGAAATTATGGCTATATAGAACTCTTAATAATGAAAATGCTGTTCACCTTTCCAGGATTAACTTAGATTTGCCATATTTTTGACAGATATAAGATGACTGAGAGCCACGGACCCTTAAAAGCGCTTGAGCGTGTTTAATTTTTTTTCACGTGTAACTAGATAATATTTGTTCTCGCTATATGGCATTTAAATTTATAGGAAGTATTTCGCGAAATTAGACGGAAATGTGTAATGTCAACTGTCATATGAAACGGAAATGCGTAAACGGAAGTGAATAATTTCGGAGAATTTTAACAAATGCCCTCGGAACCTCAATGCACAAGTCCAACTCGCGCTTGACCAGTTTCTCTATGAATAATAGTTTTAAATATTTCATAATCATATTGTTTTAATCTTTTACCTTGCATTGTTTTTAGAAGGCTGACTGCTTATTTGACGCCTACCTTTAAAATATTTGACAAGTTGAATTACGAACGCATCGTCACGGCCTTTACATCTTGCGGTGTGGTCAAAGACGACGTAACAGTGTCCACTTTTTGCCAGTTGTCCATATTAAACAGAACAGGTGGCGAGCTCGACTTTAGATTCTAGACACATATTGGAATTATCGGTCACACTCTCTGATTAATATGGTTCCTTCCACCAATGTTTCTTTTGTTAAAAGGGATAAGAACTTAAATTCCTTCACTGCTTACCCCTCTGTCCTGAACTTGGCGAAATGCATCCTGGGTAGCCAGTGGAAGACAAAGTCAACCTCTTCTTTAAGATCTGTTAAAGTATTTTGAGCTGTATTATTGATAAGAAAGACTACATAACTTTTCTGCTTCGGAGGACACGAAAAGCCGGAATCCGCACTTCTAAAAGTAACTGATACACATCTGCCTTAAAATTAATAAAATAATTAATATATTGAATTTTCAATAAGCTACAAAAAAACGCGATATATATAATTGAAGGGTAAATGGTATAACAGCGCTTTAAAAAAAAATTAAGTACTTTGTGATACCAAAGAATAAAAACGGAAACCCTATTACTAAGACTCCGTTTGTCTGTCTGTCCGTCTGTCACCAGGCTGTATCTGATCAACCGTGATAGTTAGACAGTTGAAATTTTCACAGATGATGTATTTCTGTTGCCGCTATAACAACAAATACTAAAAAACAGAATAAAATAAATATTCAAATGGGCTCCCATACAACAAAATCGCACTTGGCCGGTATATTTTTCAAAGGTTGCCAAAGTTAGCTTTTCTAGTATGAAACTAAACGTACGCATGTGTGTAAAAGTTACAACTATAGTTACACAAGAGCCTGGACAAAGTGAAAGGAAGAGGCATTAGCACGGTTCATTACGGTGTTAGCCTCGAACCTTAACCTCTCGTAAGATACGCCACTCCATCATACAGCCACACCCACTGGCTATAATCCTTGCATACTGTATTTGCAAAAATATATATAGAACTAGCTTATTACTACTTATCTATTAGAGATAGATATATATGCTACCGCGGACTTTTTTGTAGATAATTTTATTCCACACATTTCTTTCCTTTATCATTTTGTTATATCTCTGACGGATTAGACAGGTCATGAAAAAACGCTGAAGTTAAGAAAGACGAGGAACGACTAAAAAATTCCTAATCGTAAGCCACGCCCTAAACTCGTGTTTCGGGCGCATGAGTGGTTCAGGCGCAACCTTATAAATACTCTAAGGGCGCAACTGATCGCGTCCTGTAAGACAACGACGGCGCTTTGTCCGTTCTTGCTGCAGAAGTGAGAAGGGCATAATGTACCGCTTCTCGGAATAAATGACGTAAGCGGCACATTACAAATAAATAATTTATTAAAAAACTATCACATGCAGGGAAACATCTACCGCAACAAAATTAGTTTTGCCGTGAAAAGGGAACAGACAGACAGACGCGGCGGAGAATTATGTAGTGAAGATATTGACAATTGCTAAGCTTGATTCTAAGTTTATCATTAATTATGTATACTTGTTGCATACAGTTAGCATGTATTATATTGTATACAAGTTTGTTGTCCTAGTTGTTTGTGGTTATGTATACCATTATGGATTCAATTATATCTGACTAATATTAATCCGTTCAGATTTCGCACAGGTAAAATATAAGTTAACAACAATTTGAATACCTACATAAATACGCTTATAACTACTTAACTATCCCACTAATGTATGTATGTTTGTTACTCAATCACGCCAGAACGGCTGAACGGATCTGGATGAAAGGCACAGGAGATAATAGCACATAGGCTACTTTTTGTCCCGGAAAAATGTATGGGGGATAGATTTGTTTTTGTTTTTCACGGGATCGACATGATTTTTTGCATAGTGGTAGTTTAGGGGTCAGATAATGACATAATATACTACTTTTTAAACCGCGAAAGCGGGCGGGGGATTATTTCTTTTTGGATCTATATCCACGCGTGTGAAACCGCGGACAAAAGTTTGTTAGTTTTTTGTAAATAATTTTATTCTACACAATTCTTTCCTACATCATTTTGTTATATCTCTGACGGATTAAACAGCATACGCCATGGACACTCGCTGGGTCTAACTTTTCCCCCGACTTGATTCACTTATACTGTTAATGCTCAGCTCCTTAACATGATAGGTTCATGTTTAATACTTGTAAAGCGCGATACAGGTTTCAGTATGGAGACAGGACCGCCATCTATCGGTGAACCGCCACAGTATTTTACCATAAATGTCAAAAATGTTTATATCAAAACTTAAACGCGTCATAAAGTTTTAATAAACACAGCTTTGCATACATTAAGAGAGCTCAGACTAATTAGAGAAAGAAACCAACAATGGAACAATAAAATAAATGGGTCGAGAAATTACAACTACTGTCTGTAATTATTGTTGATTACATCCGATTTTGTTTAAACATACCTACGGCCATGTACCAATGGCTTTACTACATATTAAAATCGGCCACTTCTGTCTGTCTGTTTGTGCCTGATGAAAACTACTGAACAGATTTGAATGCGGTTTCCAAGCTTAAATAGATTGATTCTCAAGGAAGGTTTACGAGTATTAAAAATGGAGTTATCATGTTTAGGAGCTGAGCATTTACAGTATAAGTGAATCAAGTCGGGGGAAAAGTTAATCTCAGCGAGTTTCCATGGCGTATGGCTATCTAATTCGTCAAAGATATGACAAAATTATGTGATAGTTACATTTTTATCTTTAAATCTATTTAAATTTCGCACCCAAGACATATATCGTGTATTTTTTTAATAGCTGCATCATTCACGTACCAAAAACATGAGAAAGTACGATTTCTTAACAAAACCTGTCTTGCGATAATACGCGAAATTGACTTCGGCTGTATGAGTATTATACAAAAACTATTAAAAAAAGAAAGTTGTAGTTAATGTTTTCTTAAAATATATGAAATTATCTATGAAATAAACGAAATAAAATTGTACATTAAAATAATTAGAGTCGCGAAATCAGTTAAAAATATGTGAAATATTGAGGACTTTCAGGGCTTCATAAAACGTAATTTACAGGTAGCTGCAGCATGTAACTAGTATGTATGTACGTTATGAGGCGATGTGAAAATGAGTAATGAAAGAGCAGTACGCATTTATCTATAATCGCGCGCACGCGAGCTGGATAGAAACATTAAGCGATTCAACGTAAGCGATAATTTTTGTTTAAAACGCTATTTAAAAAAAAATCTTATACAACATAGTGTGGAGACCTGGCTGGTACACTTTCCTACGTTTACTTTATAATATTATATTTTGATATTTTGCACGTCATCTTGGTTTTGACGTTACTTCATGTAAACATAATTCAATGAATATATATGAGTATTTCAAGAATATTTCAGCGTTAACTATTACATTCCTGCAACTCTACATTGGTGACCACCGAATTGAACTACTTTATGTAACTATAATATACATGGCGCACAAGGATAGCAGTTTGGGCAGCGGCAACCCGGCGGCTGTGTCAAACGGTACGTCTGCAGAACTGTGCAAAGTCGGAGTAAGGATTCCACCGTTTTGGCCTGAGGATCCTGAAATATGGTTCGCTCAGGTCGAGGGCCAATTCTCCAACTCCGGGATCACAAGTGATACAACCAAATTTAATTATGTTATCGGGCATCTGGACCGTCAATTTTCGAAAGAGGTTCGAGACATTATAATCAATCCACCACAAAATGACAGGTATGAAAAATTAAAGTCAGAATTAATTAAACGACTCAGCGCTACTCACGATCAAAAAATTCAACAAATATTAACACAGGAAGAATTAGGAGATCGGAAGCCTTCCCAATTTTTAAGGCATCTACAATGTCTAGCTGGAGCGACAGTACCGGAGGATTTTTTGAAAACTATTTGGATGAGCCGTCTTCCCGCAAATATCCAGAGTGTTCTCGCCAGTCAGCCATCAGTATCATTATATATATTAGCAGATTTAGCGGATCGAATCCAGGATATAGCTCCTTACACTAAGCAAGTGGCGACGACCAGTCAGGATAATCCTGGAAACTGCTGTGAAGAAGTTAAGCACGAAATTGCAGCACTTAAGAAAAGTTTTCAGAAGCTCTCAACTTGGGACAATAGACGCCGCTCCCGTTCTAGTTCCCGATCTCGCTCTCCATCGACGTCTGTTCGAAACAATTCTCCAAGCGACCTTTGCTGGTATCACTACCAGTTTGGTTCTAGAGCAAGAAGATGTGTCTCGCCCTGCAAATTTGACGCGGAAAACTCAAACGACGGTCGTTAGTAGCGGCCAACGACTGTCGTCAACCCTCGTCTGGCCGCCTATTTGTAACCGACAGAAAGACAAAAATGATGTTTTTAATTGACACTGGGTCTGATATTTGCGTGTTTCCTCGGACAGCTATCAAGAACAAACAAACAAAATCAAGCTACCAACTTTTCGCAGCCAACGGCACTACAATATCAACTTATGGTTTTATACATCTTACATTAAACTTCGGACTTCGACGTGAGTATGGGTGGAGGTTCGTTATCGCTGACGTCACTAAACCTATTATTGGCGTCGACTTTCTGGCGTATTACAACATCTTAGTAGACTGCAGGAATCATAGGATTTGTGATCAACTTACATATTTAGTTGCACCCGCATCTGGTGTTAACCCTACCGAAACAGTCACTTCCATTAAAACCAATTATCCGGAACTTAACCCCGATTTTGAAATTCTCCTAGAAGAGTTCCCAAACATAACGCGTCCAGCTGGCAGGCCACGTGACTGTCCCCACAATACTGTGCACTACATCAAAACTACATCTGGCCCGCCAGTTACTGCCCAACCACGTCGTCTACATCCAGACAAACTTATTATTGCTAAACGTGAGTTTGACGAGATGGTTAGGATGGGTACCGCTCGACCTTCTAACAGCCCCTGGTCCTCAGCCTTGCACCTTGTTCCTAAAAAGGACAATAACTGGAGACCTTGCGGTGACTACCGAATGCTTAATTCTCGCACTGTACCAGATAGGTACCCCATTAAACACATACATGATTTCAATTTTAGCCTTTCAGGTTGCACTATATTTTCTAAAATCGACCTTGTCAAGGCATACAATCAAATCCCCGTTTTTCCACCCGACATTCCCAAAACGGCAATTACTACTCCTTTTGGGCTTTTTGAGTTCCCAATGATGACTTTCGGCCTAAGAAATGCTGGACAGACTTTTCAGCGATTCATTGACGAAGTTACCAAAGGTCTTGACTTTACATTTAGTTACTTAGATGACATTTTGGTATTTTCGCATGATTTCGTAGAGCATCAACTTCACTTACGTGAGCTTTTCTCTAGACTTGATAAATACGGTCTTCTTATCAACACCTCCAAATGCACTTTTGGTGTTTCAACTCTTACTTTTCTCGGCTATACAGTTTCCGCTGAAGGTGTTAAACCGCTACCAGATCAAACTGTCGCGATTCAAACATTTCCAGAGCCCAAAACTGTGAAAGAGCTAAGACGTTTCCTTGGTATGTATAATTTTTATCATCGCTTCATACCTCGTTCAGCTGAGTTACAAGCATCCCTAAACGATCTTCTTAAGGGCTCTGTGAAAAACAATCAGACTATTAAATTTGATGACATATGCAAACGGGCTTTCGAAGACTGCAAAAGAGGTCTCTGCAATGCTGCAACTCTGGCCCATCCTGACAGCAGCGCTAAGCTTGCTCTTGTCACTGACGCGTCTAGTACTGCCATAGGTGGAGTTTTACAGCAGTTTAAAAATGGATTTTGGCAGCCTTTAGCATTCTTTTCACGTAAGCTTTCTCCATCGCAGATTAAGTATAGCCCTTACGATCGTGAATTGCTTGCTATATACAAATCAATTCAATACTTCCGGCATATGTTAGAGGCTCAGGTTTTTACAGTTTTTACAGACCATAAACCTATCTCATTTGTGTTTCAAGCAAATAGAGACAAATTTTCACCCAGACAATTCCGTTACCTCGACTATATTTCCCAGTTTACATCAGACATTCAACATATTTCGGGAAAGGATAATGTAGTCGCAGATACCCTTTCCAGGATTGAAGAGTTGACCTCCAAGGCTATTGACTATGATGTGCTTGCTCATGCTCAATCTAACGATCCTGAATTAAACCTTTTATTATCAGGGGGTTCATCACTCAAATTTGTTAAACTTCCTATTTCAGGATCTTCCTCATTCATTTATTGCGATGTGAGCTCTTCTACTCTTCGACCTTTTATCGTCAAAGCATTACGCCGTCAAGTATTTGATGCCATTCATTCTCTATCTCATCCAGGAACAAATGTCACAGTTAATCTTTTGGTACAAAGATTTGTCTGGCCTGGCATACGGAAAGATTGCCGAGAGTGGTGCCGTAGCTGTTTAGCTTGTCAACGTGCTAAAGTAACACGGCACGTGTCTTCTCCTTTGGGCGTTTTTCAATTACCTCCTGCCCGTTTTCTCCATGTTCACACCGATCTTATAGGTCCTCTTCCCATTTCAAACGGTTTTCGTTATGCTCTCACGGTTATCGATAGATTTACTCGTTGGCCTGAGGTCATACCACTCACCGATATCACGGCGGCTTCCACTGCCAATGCATTTTTGACAGGTTGGATTTCCCGTTTTGGTTGCCCGGTCAGCATCACTACTGACCGTGGTAAACAATTTGACAGCTCTACGTTCAAAAATTTAACCCAGCTAATTGGCTCGCAACATAAGATGACAACAGCATATCATCCAGCTTCCAATGGTTTAGTTGAGCGCTTGCACAGACAATTGAAAGCTGCCATAATGTGCAACGCAGACTCCAGTTGGACAGAATCTCTCCCTTTGGTTCTCCTCGGTATAAGAAGCGCCTGGAAATCAGACTTACAGTCATCTGTAGCCGAACTTGTTTATGGCGAACCATTGCGCCTTCCTGGCGAATTTTTTCATTCGAATTCTAACACTATATTAGACATGCAAGACTACGTATCAAGGTTACGCTCCTTCGCTAATAAACTAAAGCCTATCCCTACAATACATCATACTTCTAAAACAGTTTTTGTTTTCAAGGAACTGGCAACTTCAGACTTCGTGTTTCTTCGTCAAGACGGAGTCCGTCCAGCCCTGCATCCACCATATTCTGGACCTCATAAAGTCCTAAAGCGAGGTCAAAAATATTTTCGTATTCTCCTTAATAACAAGGATACCACCGTTTCGGTAGATAGGTTGAAACCAGCTTTCATGATGTTGGAAAAAGATCTTGAAACCAATGTTCCTCAGTCTCCTACTCTACCCGCAGCCGCTATACCCGAACCTCTACGCATTACTCGCTCTGGACGCCACGTCCGGTTTCCACCTCACTTACGCCCGTAGTCACGGTCTCGGTGGGGGAGTGATGTGGAGACCTGGCTGGTACACTTTCCTACGTTTACTTTATAATATTATATTTTGATATTTTGCACGTCATCTTGGTTTTGACGTTACTTCATGTAAACATAATTCAATGAATATATATGAGTATTTCAAGAATATTTCAGCGTTTAACTATTACATTCCTGCAACTCTACAATAGAAATAATTTTACAATGAAAAGATAGATAATTACCAAAAAAATAGTCATGTTAATTGTTGTAATGATACCATCCATATTGTAGCCATAAAATTTGTTAATTTTTTTTTTCAGTTTCGCAAATAGATTAGGTTTTCTGAAAAATTTGATTAAAAATTGGATTTTGATGACTGACTTCTTAAGAAAATTTCATCAGCTTGAAAAGGACTATCTTCAGATGGGTAAAATCTGATAATTGAGTACAAGACGGATTGAATTTTTTAGTCTCCACTGTCTTTCCTATTACAAGGAAACATCGGCCACTACCTTATCTTTTTATTTTCAAATTTCAACTCTTAGTTACACTTACATAAGGTTGATATTCAATAAAATTTTTTACACGTAGTAAATCTGATTAGGCTTAAAGTCTTGCTCAGAGGAGATTTCTTGTCTCTAGATTTATTTCGTACGGAGATAGTTCCTACTTTATTTATGTGAGTTGTATTTCCTTGTAGCTTATTAGAACTAAGCATTTGCTAGTGGCTTCGTTCGTTTAATTTTAATAACATTTCCGCTTATAACTACTTATCTATTAGAGATAGATATATGCTACCGCGGACTTTTTTGTAGATCATTTTATTCTACACAATTCTTTCCTATATAATTTTGTTACATCTCTCTCGAATCAGGCAGCATACGCCATGAAAACTGGGGCTAACTTTTTCCCCGACTTAATTCACTGTTACTGTTATATCTCAGCTCTTAAACATGATAGGTTCATGTTTAATACTCGTAAACCTTCCCAGTGAATCAACCTGTCCAATAATGAAAACTGCAATAAAATCCGTTTAGTAGTTTTTACGTGAAAAGGTCACAGACAGACAGATGACGAAGAAAAGCAGTTTACGCTTTGGACACGTTAAAAGAATGAAGGATGAAAGATTGTCTAAAAAGGTTTATTTGGCAAAAATGAAAGGAAGTGCTGGCTTATATATAACAAAAATATGTATGAAAGGTATGATGGATACAAAAGAAGCGAAATACGTCAGGATCGTAGTAAATGGCATTCGATTTTCCCTGCCTACACCTCTTGGGATAAAGGGCCTGTTGATAGATACATAGCTTTCAGATTTAAATATAGAGTACAGACTGACGGAACCCTATTAAACAGAACAGGTGGCAAGTCTGATGCTTCACTTAATGGACCTGGATGTGTCACTTCTTGGATGTGTCACTTCTTTAACAGACGTAAAACTGTTATTTTTAGAAGAAGTGCCCTCGAAGTCGAATAAAGATAATATTCTTAAAGATTAATATTTATAAGTGTACCAATTAGGCTATCGACTCCTATATCATCAGTGCGTCGATGATCGAGTGCTTCAGACGTCTAGTAGTATCCCGGATCCCGGCCATGTACCAATGGGTTTTTTAATTAAAAACCTATGTACATAATTCGACAAACCACACTTAGAGGCTTTTTCCATCTAAATATACCTCAACAGAACTGGCCACTCCTTAGGTATAGCCTCACACATACCATCGGCTAAACGAGGGAGACTTGGTGAAGAGAGAAAAAAAAATATTATCGGCTAAATGACGAAATTGTCTTTCACCCTGGGGCATTTAACAGAGTTCACACACCATCTTTGTGCCATCTCCATTTACAAGAAATAAATTGAATGTAAATGACCTCTTACCGAAGCAGTTTCGACCCACAATTTGGACTTTAATAAACTTGTTTTGCATAAAACCCCTCGGGAAGATAGATTTTAACTTTCAAGATTAAATCTTGCAATCCCCCATTAATCAATCAGGTTGCATTGTTGAGCATAGCACCTGCCGTATGTAGCCAATACGATAAATATCGCTTATCGATAATTTTATTCGAAATCGAAAAAGAATTTAAAAATGTTGTCTTTGTAATCCCACTAATATTATAAACGCGAAAGTGTGTATCGATATGTGTTAGTTACTCAATCACGACAGAACGGCTGAACGGATCTGGATGAAATTTGGCACATATATCATAGATTATAGTCTGGAATAGCACTTTTTATACCGGAAAAATGTATGGTTCCCGTGGGATAGATTTGTTTTTGTTTTTCACGGGATCGACATAATTTTTTGCATAGTGGTTGTTTAGGGGTCAGAGAATGACATATACTACTTTTTTACCGCGAAAGCGGGCGGGGAAGGGCCAAATTACAGCCACGGGATTATTTCTCTTTGGATATTTCATTACTAGCGACCCCGCCTCTGGCTTCGCACGGGTACAATATCAGCTTACAACAACTTCAATTTAAACCTACTTATCTACATAGTCTGGTCATAAGTTCTGTCACACAATAAAAACTTTTCAATTTAAAATGCTGGCCACAAAAAAGTTTATTAAAATCGAATTTAGAATTTTTCATGAATATAAAAATGTATAAATTTAGAATTTTACTTATTTTTAAATATGTAGTGGACACTTAAATAAGACCGTGTTGAGGTTATTGCGCTGCATCGTTGCGGTTACGCGCCAATTCAGATTTTTGACATATTAAAAAAATTTGAATATAACCAAAAGATTCGTTTATCGTACCATCAAACGATACAATGAAGACTCTAGTGTAGATGACAGGTCAAGAAGTGGTCGCCCTCGCTCTGTTAGGACTCCAGCAGTAATAAAAGCTGTGAAAGCGCGAATTCAAAGAAATCCCATACGTACGCAAAAACTTTTGGCCCTTTAGATGGGTTTAAGCAGAACCACGGTGAAAAGGGTGTTAAATGAAGACTTAGGGCTTCGGGCATATCGAAGAAAAACAGGACATCGTTTGAAAGCTCGTTTAATGGACCTGAGGTTGAAGAGATGTCGCGCTTTGTTGAACCGGTACGCGGGCAACAAGCATCGGGAAATTCTTTTTTCGGATGAAATTTTTTTTAATGTGGAAGAGAGCTACAACAAACAAAATGATAAGGTGTACGCACACAGCAGTGAAGAAGCGAGCAACCGTGTTCCGTGTGTCTAACGAGGCCATTTTCCATCCTCACTCATGGTTTGGTTGGGAGTCTCTTATTGGGGCTTAACTGAGGTACATTTTTGTGTGAAAGGCGTAAAAACAAATGCAGTTCTGTATCAAAATACAGTCCTTACGAACCTTGTGGAACCTGTTTCTCATACCATGTTCAATAACAAGCGCTGGGTATTCCAACAAGATTCTGCGCCAGCTCATAGAGCGAAAAGCACTCAAGCCTGGCTGGCGGCGCGTGAAATTGACTTCATCCGGCACGAAGACTGGCCCTCCTCCAGTCCAGATTTGATCTATCTATCTATCTATCTATCATCACGCCTTTCATCCCAAGAGGGGTAGGCAGAGACAATCGAATGCCATTTGTTACGATCCTGACATATCTCTTTTGCTTCTTTTATATTCATCTTACCTTTCATACATGCTCGGCGATTGTGTGTACTTTTAATATTTCCTTCGATCAACATATTTTTTATATGTTCAATAAAAGTACATCTAGGTCGTCCTCTGCTAGCATTTCCTTTCACTTCCAGATTTGAGTCCGTTAGATTACAAGATATGGCAACACTTGGAGGAAAAGGCCTGCTCAACGCATCATCCTGATTTGGAGTCACTCAAGGCATCCTTGATTAAGGCAGCCGCCGAAATTGACATGGACCTCGTTCGTACTGCGATAGACGACTGGCCGCGCAGGTTGAAGGCCTGTATTCAAAATCGCGGGGGTCATTTTGAATAAACTTTATTAGCATAAGAATCTGTGTTTTATTAAGTTCATTTTGGTATATAAATATTTACATCAATAATAAATATGTCTCAATTATTTCATATTAAACATGTGACAGAACTTATGACCTGACTAAGTATAAGAAGTTGTTGACCATTTTATTCTACACAATTATTTCCTATACTTTTTTGTTATATTTCTGACGGATTTTACCAGGATTAGACAGTATACGCCACAAAAGCGCCCTAGAGCTAACTTTTTCCTCGACTTTATTCCATAATACTGTTAATACTCAGCTCCTAAACATGATCAATCCATGTTTAATACTCGTATACCATCAATTTCAATCAACCTATTACTTATACATCTTATCTGACTACATATATTATTTAAAAAAATTGTTTCTCGTCGAAAGTATTCGATAATACTTAACGAATTTCGAAATTGTGTTTGCTAGGTCCCTTTTGTTTTGTTGCCCCAAGCGATATGTATGCTAGCGATCGTACAAAACGATAACTCAGGTCATATAGATGGAATAAAACATACAACATGCTCTTTTGTAACTTTGAATACTTTATTTACTACCTACAACTATCTTGGTTTGGTAATACCGCAAGGATTTGAACTGGATTAAAAAATCCAATTTTATTACATAAGTTAATTCGGTATGTAAATTAATAAAAACCGGCCAAGTGCGAGTCGGACTCGCGCAAGAAGGGTTCCTGCCATAATTATAAAAACGACAAAAAAAATTTTTGGTGTATAGGAGCCCCCTTAAATATTTATTTTATTCTGATTTTTAGTATTTGTTGTTATAGCGGCAACAGAATACATCATCTGTGAAAATTTCAACTGTCTAACTATCACAGTTCATGAGATACAGCCTGGTGACAGACAGACAGACGGACGGAGAGCGGAGTCTTAGTAATAGGGTTTCCGTTTCTACCCTTTGGGCACGGAACCCTAAAAACATACTTTATTTTTTACTTTACATGCGTACCGAATAGGAATTGAAGCCGGGAGGACACAGGTTCAAATCTCGTTTGTAACAAAAATGCTATGCACCAATTTGCTATTTATTTATTTATTTAGAAAGAAAATCAACAGCATATACAATAAGTTTACCTATATAATGTATTAATCTTAAAAAAGGCTAATTACAGATTTCCCTAATTATAACCAATATATACAGAAGAACCACTGTTATACACTCAAACATTTCGTAGTGTGTGTGGGGGGGGGGGGGAGTCGGGGGGGGGGGGTGTGGGTGGGTGTGGGTGGGTGGGTGTGTATGAGCATGTGTGAATGGAGCTATGTTCGGAGTGATATATATAGGTCCATTAAGTGCAGCAACAGGCCTGTTTTGTGTCTCTGGCCACTCCGCAATATAAAATCCGTGAAGATTTCAATTCCATCGCTAGGAACTGTCCACTGAATCCTACTATACATGAAATAATAGTATAAGAAATAGTAGTAGTGAAAGGTACCTCCAAAACAAAATTCCTGAAGAAATATTTCATATATTTCATTGCAAATTCTCCCGGGATATTCCCGTCTTAAGTTGTTCTTACTAAGTTTGCACCCTCTCGTACGACTTTGTGTTTTGTATTATCCTTGTTAACAAAAATAATTAGCTGATATAAGAGCACTAGTGGAGCCCATACTTTCATCCCCTATTGTGGGTAGGGGGGTGGATTTATGAAAATTCTAGGCTTAATTATTCCTTCCTTATAGTTCAAGCTTACTCCGTATCAAATTTCATCCAAATCGGTTTAGTCGTTTTGCCGTGAAAGCGTAACAGACAAAGTTACTTTCGCATTTATAATCTTAGTATGGACTAGTATGGATTAATAAACAAAGTGGTTTTATATTTGAAAACGGATGGACCCCGGTTCAATACTCATCTTCTGGACAAGCATTGGGACAGGCAGACAATCTTATTTATTTTTAGTATATAATAGTAGATGACCCGTGCGAATACTTCGCACCGTTAGTGGTGTCAATATTGTTGTCATAGTTCAACTGATCTTCAATATATGGCGTCTTTTACGAAATAAATAAAATACACTAATTATTTTATAAGAAACATTTAATTTTGATTTGTTTGTTTATTTTTCGTCATTAGTGGGGAAAATAATATATGTATATTTATTTTATTTGATATCAGTGACATATTTTACCTGAATTAATGTGTTTTTTTTTCGGGATAAATAGTAGTGTCGCTGTTTAGCTCTATGTTTGTTTTTATTCTGTTTGTTTGATCTGAAGTGAAAAAAGAAAAAACAAACAAATAAGACCTGTGACAAGAGAAATCGATTAAAATACTCGATGTTTTAGGTTTTTGAACCCTGGAGCTATTCTTCTGACCAATGCGTTATAGGCGCTTTAATTTCAAAATATAAAAAATATACGCATTCAGTAAAGTGTAGATAACATAGAATCGATTTAGCAGATTTCAATCTAGAATCCAAAAAATATAGTAGTAGCAAGTGAAATTTTTGTTATCAAATATTTCTGATATTTCAATCTGTACTATGCATACGCTAAAATTGGATGCGGTACTAAAAACGTGTTACCAAACGTGTATTTAGCAGATTTCATTATTTTACGCTAAAAATAATATCAAATCATTTATTATGTCTGATTATTTTGGCGCTCACGGAATCCTAAAAAGTTAAGTTATAAAGGCCAATCATGGCGGTCCACGGCGCAACGCACTTTGTATTGAATCGCCATGGTTAACTTTCTTGGAAAGAATAGTGCAGTGGTTTCCCATTGCCTTCTGCACCAGACATTTTGAGACTATTTAGGTCTTCAGGCTCGCTGTATCCTCTTCCAGCCATTTGCCTAGCTAGTTATACCGCTATTGCTCGGTCGCCAGATCAGAAGTTGTTGCCAAGCGTGCAGGTGAGGATGACATTTGGGGTCGGATAGTTCTTAGTCCGTTCTCCCCCTTACAAATATCTTATGTATAAGACTTTACATATAAGATATATTTGTCTAGGCAATGTATATATATTATATTATATTATATTTTAAAGTATTAAAAAAATTCAATCACACTGTAAAATAGCTGAAAGATATTGAAATAAATTTGGAACAGGAATTGAATTTGCATACACCTACTTACAGTAGATATTTTTCATCCTGAAATTCTTATTTGTAAGAAGTAAACTCGAAAACTACTAAATCGATTTGAAAAAATACTGTCACTCTTATGAAGCTAAATTATTATAGTTAGGATTCTGTAAGAAACTGTTAATATTGCGCTCAATTTTAGTGAACGCCTAACATTGTATATACACATAGATATATATTTGTATGACAAAATCCCTTTTTCTCATAGTTTCCCTTGTGAATAAGAAACATCGAATACCGGTATATACATATACGCCGTTTACCGAAGGCTATTTTTACTGTATATTTGATACTGAGATCCTTTCAACTCTATTTGTTGAAGAAAATGTTCACATTTGCATTTTGTTTGTATTGGATCCAGTGTTTATTTGTATTTTTGTGTGTATGTGTGATTTCCTAGGGGGAATATTGACCTATATTTCAACCTTTGGAAGTCACTCAGTATGTATACAAACTGAGTTTTGGCTCAGGCTTTGCTTGTCAACATTTTTTTTTATAAAATATAGCCTATATCCAGCATGGAGATATTCATTAAAGTGAAGGAATTATTCAATTCGGCCCAATGGAGTTAGCCTATAGGACCGAGACATATTTCATTTCTACTCGAAGGCCAAAAACGACGAGGCCGCTAATGGCCATCCTAGGAATGTCCAACACTTGAATGCCGAGCATGGTTTTTATGTATGTTCCCCGATTACTTGGAAGACGCCTGGACCGATTCGGATTTTTTTTTGTTTGAAAGGGTATACTTTCCAGGTGGTCCCATGGTCATCAGGTCAGGATCTGAAGATGGGATCCTGGAGAAATCGAGAACTCTTCAAATGTTATAGGCACACTTGAAGCGATTTGGGTATTTTTGAAGCGATCGGAAAGCACATTTAGTTTTTGAAAGCGGTTTTTTCTTCATCATTAAGTGGTTATTTACATGCACAAATTCTCAAATAAAATTAATGCTCAGCATTTTTGACACCAGTGAAATTATAATCCGGGTCCCCTAGGGTTCAAGGTCCAAAAAATATTCATGCGAAAATAGAAGTAAATAAAAATAAGTAGGTTTACATAAGAGAAGGCACTTGAGTCACAGTAAATATATAAGCTAAAGCTTGAGTGGTGGATATCCTAAAGGCTATATGAACTACCTAAAACGACAACACCTTTATCCCCCTAATCCCTAGCGATATCTTGGAAGGCTTTCGAGGAGTCACCATGGCAACCAATACTTGAATCAAAGACTTGCCCACATATTATGAGAACCGAAATACTTTGCATTGCCTGAAATTCAGGCTTATACAAATTTGGCTGTCTGTCTGTCTGTCTGTCTATGACCTTTTTTCGCAAAAACTACGGAACGGCTGTTGATGCGGTTTTCACTAGTAGATAGGTTAGTTCACGAGGAAGGTTTACGAGTATTAAACATGGATCTATCATGTTTAGGAGCTGAGCATTAACAGTATAAGTAAATCAAGTCGGGGAAAAAGTTAGCCTAAGAGAGTTTTCATGGCGTATGCTGTGTAATGATGTAGGAAACAATTGTGTAGAATAAAATTATCTACAAAAAAGTCCGCGGTAGCACATTTTTATCTCTAATAGATAAGTGGTTATAAGCGTATTTAAGTAGGTATTCAAATTGTTGTGTACACAATTATTTCCTACAACTATGAAAACGCGCTGATGCTAACTTTTCCCCCGACTTGATTCACTTATACTGTAAATGCTCAGCTCCTAAACATGATAGGTCCATGTTTAATACTCGTAAACCTACCTCGTGAAAACAGCAACAAAATTAATGCAGTAAAAAAACCAGGTTTTCATTAAATTTTCCATATAAGAAATAGGTACTTGTTATAAGTTTTGAGTTTAGTCACGTTAATATGAAATAAGTATGTACAAAGATTCAGAGAAATAACTTTTAATGAGGTGTTTTGGGTGTTTCGCTAAATCTGGATTTTCTTAGACAAGCATTTGTGTGACGATTTCTGTTATTTGACTCCAAAATCCTAAAAAATTTTCATACCTTTACCGCTTTTTTAAATTCCAACGACAGGCTCACCACGTATTGAGTAGCTAAACATTTCATGGCTAAAACAATTAATTTAAAATATGTTATCTTATTGTGTTTGATGATAGCAAAGTTCAGCGTTAAATTAATAAAACAATTTCGATTTTATTTGAACCTGAAACATCTCAAAGAAACCAGCGGTTTACCTAATTAAAAGTGGGAATTTTCCCTATTAAGGGAGATAATTGGATTCGAAGCCGTTTTCTACTTGTTACGTAGGGCTAAGATTATTCTAATCGAGATTCTTTGACCCGTGACGTAGAAGGGTTAAAAGGTATTTTGTTTCCAATATATTGATTACCTACATCTTAACTACGTCTTCTTCTTAGTCAGCACTAAGCATCTTCATTGTCGGCAGTCCTCGTGCCATCAAACAGCGGCAGACCTGTCAACAATTTTATTTGGTCTGCCAATCCTGATTATTATTAATGCGAAAGTGCGGACCGTCGTGATTATTTGCACAGAGATATAGTTGGATGGCTGGAGAGGTCTATAGGCTACTTTTTATCCCGGAATTCCTTCAGGACATATTATTATGTCCCATTTTTAACCGACTTCCAAAAAAAGAAGGAGAAGGTTCTCAATTCGGACCGTATTTTTTTTTTATTTTTTTTTATTTTATGTATGTATGTACATCGATAACTCCGCCAATTGTAAACCGATTTTGATGGTTTCTTTTTTAATCGACAGATAATTCTTCCGGATTGGTCCCATTTTTATCTCATAAAAATTGGTTCATTAGTTTTTCAGAAATTTTGAAAAAACTGACTTTATAAGTACATTTTTCTTGATATCTCGATAAAATATGTACCGTTTTTGACAACTTATTTTTTTTAAGACATTATAATTTCTCGACATTATTTCACAGACATATGACAAAAATCGGATCAGTAGTTTTTCAGAAATTCAGTAATTAATTTCTGTTTACGGCTAAAATTATGTATCAGAAAAAGCCTTAGCAACGGTTGCTATTGACACGAAGTTGTCAATTTTCGTGACGATGGTCTAGCGGTTAAATGTAATGGGGTGCATAGGATGCCCAAGCACATTACATGGTTCAAATCACATCCACAGGGGTATTTTTTTTTAAATTTTATATCAATATTTTTTTAGTTGCGTTATTATTTTGTCTCTCAAGGCAGCAAAATCACTTAAAAGGGTAAAATAAACCTTTTAAAAAAAAGTGCACCGACTTCAAAAATTTGCACTGAAAAGTAAGAAATAATAAATATTTCGTCGTAGAATTTGAAGACGGTTGGTGCCAAATTAGAAACAACTTAGTTCCCAAATTCACTAATATAGACAATTAATTCATTAGGAACCTACGATCATCATAAATAATATTGAACAGATCTTTATCTTCTTAGATATTTACTTAGTTTTGTATCCTAATTTGGCACCAACCGTCTTCAAATTCTACGACGAAATATTTATTATTTCTTACTTTTCAGTGCAAATTTTTGAAGTCGGTGCACTTTTTTTTAAAAGGTTTATATTAAATTTAAACAGGCGAAGCTGGGTCGGAAATACTCTGTATAATTCGTTGACAATACCTACTTTTTTTCTTTCTTCACGGGTTGACCAAGTCTCCCACGTTTAGCCTCCTGTATTTGTGAGGCTATACCTAACGAGTGGCCAATTCTGAGGTATATTTAGATGGAAAAGCCTCTCAAGTCTCCATTGGTACATAGCCGGGATCCGGCATAGAACCCGTGGTCTACCTAGTTAATACTAGACGTCTTAACCACTCGGCCACTGACGCACCTATTTTAGCTGTTCAAGCCATACAAGCTAGATGCAAAGTGTATAAGCGTAATCGTATTTATCTCTCCCATTCTGTTCATATTATCTCGAGCCAGTATTTAACACTGTGCGAATTCTATTTCGTTCATGTATGGAGCTTAACTTAAATCTATTTATTGTCCGACAATAGTAGACACCTCATTGTACTACACACTTCCTGGAGAGTTCCCTTATTGCATCATGAGCTACTTCTTCTGAATAAAAGTAGTTTACGCTGGTTTGGACACGTTGAAAGAATTAACGATGAAAGATTGACTAAAAATATATGGCTGAAGTGAAAGGAAATGCGGGCAGAGGACGACCTAGGTGTACTTTTATTGAAAATATAAAAAAAAATTGATCGAAAGCAATATTAAAAGTACACACAATCGCCGAACATATATGAAAGGTATGATGAATATAAAAGAAGCGAAAGAGGTATATCAGGATCGTAGCAAATGGCATTCGATTGTCTCTGCCTGGGGTAGTCTCTTGGGATGAAAGGCGTGATGATAGATAGATAGATAGACAAACACTCTTTCGCATTTATTAGGTTGATCCCCTTTTCTCCACACAAGTTACCACTAAGCAATTTAGTAATGTACTATTTTAGATAATATTCAATTGTGCAGATAGCAGGCGGGTGCTAAATTAAATTCCTTTGATCAGACACAATAGGCGTCTGATTTCTTTCACACAACCGACACTACCCTTGTATTGGTCCTTTAGGAATGTTTAGTGTTTGGGAGTTAGTTACGTGATCGTAGGTATGTAAGTTTCTGACAAATTGATTCTTCTTTGGGGGTAACACCGACTCGTATGTCGTGACGCAAACGGCATGCCGTCATGCCTCCTCTACTCCCTTGTGTGTGCCTGGCGCGTATACTATATACGTCGTTGCTTATCCGTGTGAGTGTGTGTACTGCGTGTACCTCTCTATTCTACTACACTATAGTTGACACGTTAATTTCAATGTTTCACATCTGCCGGCTGTCCTTTTTTTTTTCACATTTTTTAAATTTCAATATATATTAAATCCGAACTAATATGATTTCTACGTCATGTCATGGCGTTCCGTCGTGACAACGGACAAACGGATCGGCGTGATTGTTTTGCACGGACATTGTCAAGATCTTTTTATTTAATTAAGTATTTCTTTTAAGATAACTTACAGACTAAACTTTGTCCATTGCAGCTTTCGTTTGCTATTTAAAAGTTGATAAATATGATTAGATTTAGTCACAAAACACAAAAATAAATTTCGATACAAAACAGACAATTATTTTAGATACAAAATTCAAATAAACTAATTTTAATTTATGGTCCAAAAGATGTCTACATAAGGGTTAATATAACAAGAACGTCTTCGACAGACAGGTGTAAGAAGCTACATTGATAAATAGGTTGTCGTTACAACAATATTGGGTTACAAACGTGCCCCTTTTGTCACATCTAAGGGTGAAGGAGGGGCCTTGAATGGTGGCAAATTTTGTATTTCTCTTCAATAAGATCCCAAATTGAGATTACTTATATTGGTCCATTACTTTTAGGGGTTATGAGATGTTTGTTGAAGGGAGTCAGGGTAAGTTGGCACCTTTTGAATTTCTTAGAAAATTCGAAGGTATTGTGTTGCTATGCGTGGAAATTGGGGGAAATTGATACGCTTGTTTGTCAAGTTTTTTGTGATAAAAAAATAGGTTAACGATTTATTTTGTAACAATATTAAAGTATTAGCGATCGCTTTTACATTTACCTGCTGGTGTTTTTATGTTTTTGCTTATTAGTTGTTAAGAATAATTTCTTGGAATATTAAATCTATCTATCTATCATCACGCCTTTTATCCCAAGAGGGGTAGGTAGAGACAATCGAATTCCATTTGTTACGATCCTGACATACCTCTTTCGCTTCTTTTATATTCATCATACCTTTCATACATGCTCGGCGATTGTGTGTACTTTTAATATTGCCATCGATCAATACATTTTTTAATGTTTAATAAAAGTACCCCTAGATCGTTCTCTGCCAGCATTTCCTTTTACTTCAGCCATATAAACCTTCTTAGTCAATCTTTCATCCTTCATCTTTCAACGTGTCCAAAATTTTTTGAATTATAATAATAATTTATGTGTCACTTTTTGTTTCAGGTAAGCTTATTCATTCTTCAGTCGCCTATAAGTTTGTAAGTCAACTACTTATTTGATGATGTTATTCTTATTTTTTGTATTATTACAAGCTTTATTGAAGTTTTTTGCTATATATATCGGATTATGCTCCCAAAACCGTGTTACGGTCCCAGGGTACCCAGCGGAAGATCAAGTCTGCCTCTTTTAGCCGATGGTATTAATTTGTGAGGCTATACCTAACGAGTGGCCAGTTCTGTTGATGTATGATATGGAAAAAAAGTGTGGTTTTTATTATTTAAATAGATAACAGAATTTATTTGTTTTTTTTTAAGAAGGTCAAACAAACATACAAAAAGGCATAGGCAGTCATGGCGACTGCCGACAGAAGTCAATGCTATTATAACGCCATCTAGCGAACATGTCACATATAAATCTGTCATTGATAATAGAGTCCAGCCCGGTCCAGTTCAGTGGATAGATGGTATGATAGCTATTCTACAGGCTTTGTGCATGTCGGTGACGCGAACCCATAAGATTTTTCCCTACCAAAAATCGCTCAACGCGCCTAAAGAAGTTTTCATTGCATTTATAATAACTCTAATAATATTATTAGATATTTTCTCACTGCACATTTGACTTTTAGGAAGCTTTACATAACTAGCTATATTAAATTTATATTCCAATATAATAAATCTCAATGATATATCCATTGCTATTTGAACACTAATAAGCGCAATAAAGTCTCATATGATACTCGCATTAGTCGATGTTTGAGCACAATACTCCCCCTCGAATACCAGATTTTATTAAATATCTCTTTATTGATTTATTGCTTTAAAGGTCGACTATCCCCCATATTTCAAGTGCCACAGTCTACCTCTAATTTCGAATGTACTAGCTTTTCCAGCCACATATATAATTATAATTATAAAATATTTCAAAGTAAGATTATTCACGCTTTAACGGCTGAACGAATTTGAATGAAACTTGGAGGATAAATAGCTACTTTTTATCCCGGAAAAGGGCTTGAAATATACTATGTACATCATTCTTCTATTTTTACGCGGGTGAAACCACGGCCATAAGCTAGTCTATCCTACTATATAATATTATAAACGCGAAAGTTTGTGAGGATGGATGGATGTTTGTTAATCCTCCACGCAAAAACTACTGGACGGATTTTGATGAAACTTTACAATCTTATAGCTTGTAGGTACATCAGAATAGCACATAGGCTATAATATAAAAAAATCCGCGGTAGAATATATCTGTAGCATACAAATAGAGTACAATGTGAAAAGTTTCTTTGTCCTTCTTTTACGCCAAAACGGAGCAACAGATCGACGTGATTTTTTTGCACAGATTGGGAGGGCTAGAAATTGACATAAGTAGGCTATTTCAATAATTTCCACGAAGGTGGTAGGCCCTTATTTCCAGACGGGCGGAGCCGTGGGGAGAGGCTAGTATAAAGTATAATTAGCACATTGTTAATTAAGGCGCTTGTATGCCCCCAACATCGCATTGTCTTTATTTTATTGTACGCTCGCACCTTTGTTGTCAATTAATTAATTCACAATTTATGGTAAGAGACCGGTATTTGCTATTGAATAGATATATTTAAAGGTAACCTTTTGTTTGTTTGTTCTCAATTATTAAACAAAACAATCACATCGTCAAGATATTTATACATTGCGGCATTAGTAACAGTGTCCATATTCTATCCCTATTTCAGAGGAAGTACGGAGGCTGATATAAAAATAATACTTAAAAAAATTATAGCTATTTAGCCGTTGTGAGACTATGAGAATAAGTATCCAATTTATCCGGGGAATGACACATTTTCCCGGGATTAAACGTACGTAAAAGTAAGAAAAAATACGACAAACAAACATACTTTACTTTACTTTAAATGCCTTTTTTTAATCCCCCCCCTAAGGGGGCTATAATAGGGGATGAAAGTTAGTATAATTAATTAGTAAGAATTAGTATTGATTTTCAAATTGACAATTTTTTATTGTCTCTTACTAAAATCTAACGGCTGATCGTATTTGGATCAAAAAATACACCGTCCTTATATTAAATTCCCGCCAAATGAGGTTTACGTGTAAATAAATCTATCTCGCGATAATCGGAACTTCTATAGATTGTACCAAATACGGAATGCACATTTACACAACCTTTATAGAACTTAAGATAACTTAAAAGCCTTTTTAGCTTCGGTTAAATATTCTTATCTCTTTAACGTGTGGTTTGGGGCAGAGCTCGCTTTGCAAGCAGAAATGGACGGGGCGTTATAAACTTGCGGATGCAATTCCGTAACAAAAACAATTGGTACGTCTTACGGAACCCTAAGTTTAAAAAAAATTCCTAGGAATCATGTAAATAATAATAAAATCGAAAAATTAGAAAGAGATAAAAAACGAGAGAGAGCGGGATGGCGCTCTACAAAATTTTCTTGACACGTTTGTTTCCCCCAAACGGTGTACTCCTTCTTAGGAATTTATATGTAATTCAATTCCTTGATCTCGGAAATCGCGAAAATGTGATATTGGATGTGTAGTTTTTGAATAGTAATCAAAATAAAATCGCAATTTCGAATTTCGAACCAAAAGAGAGCGAATCCATTGTCTATACCAGTGTTGTCATTTGAAAAAATCGTGACATTTCTTGGTTGGTTTCGAGATTTAAGGCCGATTTATAAACTATATAAAGTTATCCCTAACCGGTGCACAATATATTCTATGCGTGAGGAGTCGCGGGCGGTCTCTAGTTTTAAATAATTTTCCAAATCGGTTCATTGGTTTTCGAGTTTACTTCTTACAAAGAAACAAACTTACTCCATTTATCCATACATATTTTTTGTCGCTTCATCTACATTCATACAAAATGTCATACTTACGATACATGAAAGCTTATCTCTAAATAAATAGAATACCTATCTTATTGTATAGGGATTTTCATGCAATTTTCACTAATAGGTAGACGAAGAAAGGTTAAACATTACCGGCCCGGCTTCGCCCGTGGATATTTTCGAACAAAATAAAATAATGTAGCTTTCTAAATGATGTCCAGGGTCCTGATGAAGGTGGCCAGAAGAACTCTGTATCGAAACGACGTAATCCCATCGACAAAAGCGTGTTTTTTTTAGATTTTTTATATTTATTTTTAAATAATTTTGCATCATATATCAGTATAATACATTAGTGAATCCGTTCGATAAATTGGACAATAATTTTTAATTGATTAGCAATGTCGGTTAACATCATTTGTATGTTAATTGTTTTATTATACGAAAAAATATTTAATAACGTCTTGTTATAAATAATGAAGCTTTAAAGGAATTTCTTAAATTGGTCTAGTATTTTTCAAAATTTCACTGGCGAAGCTATAGGGGGTCGCTAGCATAGAGTACAAAGCCTAACGAGGGGCTCTCCTTTTCGCCAATTTTTTGCTCTTTGACCAGTTAAACTGACCAGGTGCGCAGTAATAAGTTACCTTAGGTTTCGTTGGTACCGTTTTGTGTCGCGTGACCGAGCTCTAGAAAACAGAATAAACCTTTTTAAAAGTGTACCAACTTCAAAAATTTGCACTTAAAAGTAAGAAATAATAAAAATTTCGTCGTAGAATTTGAAGACGGTTGGTGCCAAATTAGAAATAATTTAGGCTAAGGCTTTTCTATGATATAATTTTCAGCAGTAAACAGAGACAAATTACTGAATTTCTGATAAATTACTGAACCGATTTTCGTAATATGTCTATGAGATAATGTCGAGAAATTATTACATCCTTAAAAAAATAAGTCGTCAAAATCGGTACATATTTCATCGAGATATTACGAAAAATTGACTTATAAGGTCAGTTTTTTCAAAATTTCTGAAAAACTAATGAACTAATTTTTATGAGATAAAAATGGGACCAATCCGGAAGAATTATCTGTCGATTAAAAAAGAAACCATCAAAACCGGTTTACAACTGGCGGAGTAATCGATGTCCATTCTCCTTCTTTTTTTGGAAGTCTGTTAAAAATACAGTGGTATACGGGTTAGTACTAGGCGTTTGCCTCCCCAGGCACTCGTTTGGCATTCGTTTATCTCTCTATCTAACCTGCCCCTCTTGGGATAAAAGGCGTGACGATAGATAGATAGATAGATAGATTATGTATAGAAAAACTCAACTTATTTTGGCATAGCAAACGAAAAGCGAATGAGAGTAAAAGTCAGAGCCATCAACAAGTAATTTATCCTGATGGATGGTATAGGGAAATATTAATAAAAGCGTATCACTGCCTTTATTGTTCTGTCGATCTATCTTTTATTGTCTCTCTGTTATTGCTTTTGTGTGCCCTCGTAGGTGCCATTACGCTAATAATACTGTTAGGGGTAGAACTTAGAAGCTTACAATATACCAACAAAGTCCGCCGCGTCTGTCTCTCTGTGCTCTTTTCAAGCAAAACCTACTTAACGGATTTTGTTGTGGTTATCACTATTAGATAGTTTAATTCACCATGGATCTATCATGTTTAGGAGCTGAGCATAATCAAGTCGGGGGAAAAAGTTAGCTCCAGCGAGTTTAATCCTACCCAATCTATCTATCATTTATCATCACGCCCTTTATCCCAAGAAGGGTAAGCAGAGACAATCGAATGCCATTTGCTACGATCCTGACATACCTCTTTCTCTTCTTTTATATTCATCATACCTTTCATACATGCTCGGCGATTGTGTGTACTTTTAATATTGCCTTCGATCGATAATTTTTTATATGTTCAGTAAAAGTACACCTAGGTCGTCTGCCAACTTTTCCTTTTACTTCAGCCATATAAACCTTTTTAGTCAACGTTTCATTCTACTTTCAAACTACTTTTCTTCATTTTAGTCACAACATCATCTTTCACTCTGCATTCTTCTTTAATGACATCGTTGCCGATGCGGTCAATACGCATCACACATTCTACATACAGACCGCATTTCCACTGCATGTATCTTACTTTCATGCTTCTTATTCCATACCCAAGTCTCGCTTCCATAAGTAAGTGATGGAAGTAAAATGTAGGTATTCAAATTGTTGTTGCTAAATTGCGGGGTTGCTCGTCTATACTAATATTATAAAGAGGAAAGATTTGTATTTTTGTATGTTTGTTACGAATAAACTCAAAAACTACTGGACGGATTTTGATCATTCTTTCACCATTGGAATGCTACATTATCCCTGAGTAACATAGGCTATATACCATCACGGCGTGACGACGGGAACGGGGTGGGCAGAGGTGAACATGACAAAAGCTATGTATAAAGTGTATGTTTGCCAACATTCTGAAATAGACACGTACGAAGTCGTGGGAAACAGGGTAGGGGTAGGGGTAGTGATAGGGGTAGGGGCAAGGGCAGGGATAGGGGTCGGGGTAGGGGTAGGGGTAGTGCAGGCAAGCCATTATCTAAGAGTGCTGTAGGGTATATTTTATTTTGTTCGAAAATATCCACGAGCGAAGCCGAGGGCGGACAGTTAGTCCTAAATAAAACACAAATATATATCCAACACATCATGGCAAAAACTGGCTAGCAAGTAGAAATTTTGCTGATCGTCCAAAAAGTTGCAAAGTTAAATAAGGCGCGTCGACGGGAACTCATAATAAACAACATTCAAAAGTTGTCGATGTGCGATAATCCATCATTCTAGCAGCGTTTATTTATTTGCCTTTAAAATTTGATCCTGGTTGGATCCTGGATCCCGGTTTTTTTATAATTAATATGTACTTATGTACTTACAGGCTTTTCCATCTAAATATACCTCAACAGAATTGGCTACTCGTTAGGTATAGCCTCACAAATATTCGCTAAAAGAGGTCTTCCGCTGGGTACCCTGGGACAGTAACACGGTTTCTGGAGCTGTAAGGCTCTCGTGAAGAAAGAAAGAAACAAAAAAGAAAGAATTAGTGCAATAATTATTGTTATATAATCACACCGAAACGGATGAACGGATTTTATTACCAGTTTTTAGAATATAGAATACTAGCGACCCCGCCCCCGGCTTCGTACGGGTATAATATCGGCTTATAACTACTTATCTATTAGAGATAGATATATGCTACCGAGGACTTTTTTGTAGATAATTTTATTCTACACACTTGTTTCCTACATCATTTTGTTATATCTCTGACGGATGAGACAGCATACGCCATGAAAACTCACTGAGGCTAAATTTTCCCCTTACTTGATTCATTTGTACTGCTAATGCTCTGCTCCTGAACATGATAGGTCAATGTTTAATACTCGTAAACCTTCCCGCTGAATCAACCTGTCTAATAGTGAAAACCGGAACCAAATCCGTTCAGTAGTTTTTGCGTGAAAAGGTCACAGACAGACAAACAGACGCGGCGGGAGACTTTGTTTTAATGAATATGTAGTAATGATGGTGATAAATCACGATAATTCCAATCTTATGGCATATCAATTATTTTAATGCCACGTTTCATTCAACCCACGTGCCATATCGTAAGTAAATAGAATATTATTTATAATTAATTTCTAGAGATTCCTAAATATAAAGTTGTATCACGACCTTTATATATTGTGACGTGGCCAGACGCTGTGTGTTGTTTGTACTTTCATTCACATCTAAATAGAACAACGCGAACGCTTCAACGTCCGGAGAGTGACAAGGCTGCTTTTTATACCGGGAAAATATATAATTACCCCGGGAAAAATGGATTTTTTATAAATTTAAACAAAAAAAAAATCGCCGAAAGAATTAGCAATAGGTAACCATCACATGTTTTTTTCGTAAATAAGAATTGTCTGTCGCACATTATGTGGACATTGTTAGCATTGTCTTTGGCCAATTGAAATTGAAACCGTTTTATTTTCGACTTCTCGTGGTTTATAGGGCACGTTGTTAAGGAAGTGACACATGTACAGCAATAGGCTTGCCACCACTGGCATAAGGTTCAGACTGTTACTATCCGTGAAGATGTGTGTATAGAATCCTGGATTCCCTAATTTCTGTCTACTTCAACAGAATCTAGGCGTGATTATAGAAATGTAATATCTTACATTATTAATTACTAAGACGGCATGTAATAAGGACTTCGATTAAATAAGCATTAAAATTGTTAATGGGGTTATTAAATATTATAATTTATACAATGTCGAGAACGTGGGCGAGATGGGTGTGTGTGCTTGGTGTTCTAGACTGTACCAAATGATACTATTTTAAGCTGTATTAAAAAAAAAACATGTAACACCCGCGTGGAAATAGAATATAATACGAACATTTGCATCAGAATTTTGTATTTAACTGGCACAGTCTATCTCGTACATTTTTTTTTCTTTCTCACTGGTTGCCTTACAGCTCCCGAAACCGTGTTATGGTTCCAGGGTACCCAGCGGAAGACCAAGTCTCTCTCGCTTAGCCGATGGCATTTGTGAGGCTAAACCTAACGAGTGGCTAGTTCTGTTGAGGTATATTTAGATTGAAAAGCCTCTTAAGTGTGGTTTGTCGGATTATGTACATACGTTTTTAATTAAAAAACCCATTGGTACATGGCCGGGATCCGGGATCGAACCCGGGGTCTGCCTAGTTATAATACCAGACGTCTTAACCACTCGGCCACCGAAGCACCTATATATTCGGGAAGGAGCTACCTATTTACTTATTGTAAGAAAATAGAATAGTGCTCATTTCATCCAATAAAACTGAAAGCGGGAGGCACTTGAAATATTACAGCCATGAAGACACTCCACTATGTCTGGTTTTTATTATAGTTAGACGTTTGTATGTATTGCCATTATTAAGATCGAGCAAAGCAAAGCACGTTTCTTGTATGGGAGACTCCCTTTATTGTTTGCTGTTATAGCGGCTATTAGTAATACACACCGTTAAAATTTCAAGTGACTACCTATTACGGTTCAAAAGATACAGCCCTGTGATAACCGGACAGACAGACAGCGGAGCCTTAGTAACCTATTACTTCCGTTTGCACCCTTTGTATACGGAACCCTAAAAAGTGATTACAAGTATCATTACAAATATAAATAATCGAAATCGGCTTGACATTTCGTCGAGTTATGACAAAAATATGACATAAATATTTTTTTATTCAAAACTACTAAACCAATTTTCACTAAAATAAAAATGGGACCACACGGGAAGCACCAGCTTTTAAATAAAAAAAGAATCATCAAAATCGGTTCACCCAGTCGAAAGTTCTGACTTAACAAACATTTAAAAAAATACAGTCGAATTGAGAACCTCCTCCTTTTTTTTAAGTCGATTAAAAATTAACCATCTGTGTACGAATCTATCTCGCACTTGACCGTTTTTAAATCAATCCACATAATAATATATTAAAGGACACTAACATTACAAACTTTATATTCAATAATATCGTATCAGTGCGATCAAAAATTAAATAATAATAAACCACCATATCAAATGGCCTATTTGGTATAAACTATAGAGGCAGGAGACAATATATTTTTTTATCGACATTGTTGACGGAGTTGATAGCATCTTCAAAGGTATTTATTTACATATGGACACGACTCAGACCTTATCTTTAATATTATAATTTTTAATAAAAGGTTTATTTTAATTTCATATGACATTGAATTTCAAATAGTACCAATTTTTTAAAACGCCTCAGTGTTCTTAAGAATGTTAATCTAGGTCCAGGCTCCTATATCCATAATTTGTATGGGGATAAACTATTCTCCTGTGTCACTGTAATTTAGCATATAGTTACTTATTCAATATATCTAAGTGAAATAGTCGTTATTTTGATTAGAGATCGTTATTTATTGAATAGGAAATATGGGTGGTAAAATAAAGAATTATAAAAGCTTTTAAATTTTCTAAAAAATATTTGATGATTTTTTAATTGGTCAAAAATAAATTATTATTATTATGAATTTTCAATAAGCTACAAAAAACGCGATGTATATAATTGAAGGGTATTGGTATAAACAGTGCTTTAAAAAAAATAAGTGTTTTGTGATAGATTAGGAAAGAGAAAATGGGGCAAAGTGTAAACACCCATATTTCCTATTCAATAAAACCCATTGAAAAAATTACGACTATTTCACTTAGATATCCCTTCCCTATTAATATAAATGCGAATGTAAGTTTGTTTGTTACGCTTTCACGCAAAAACTACTTAACCGATCATCATGAAACTTTGCACATATATTCTTGGAGGTATTAGAAGTAACATAGGATACTTTTTATTAAAAAAAATAATTATTTTTTACGAAAGTTAAAAAAATTGTTTGTCAAAAAATCTCGAAATCTAGCTACTTTAACGCCATCTAGGAAAACTATTGATGATATAGAGGTAGTGGTAGTTGGTAGGGGTAGGGGTGGGGGTGGAGATTAGGGGTAGGTATTTGTTGGTAGGGTATATTTTATTTTGTTCGTAAATATCCACGGGCGAAGCCGGGGGCGGAATGCTAGTATTCAATAAGTAACTATATGCTAAATTACAGTGACACAGGTGGATTATTTACAGGGAAATTGGGAAAGTTTATTCCAGATAAATTATGGATATAATAGGAGCCTTAAGTATAGCAACAGGCTTGCTGTTTAATATGGCAAAAAGTGGACACTGTTACTAGTGTCTCTGGCCAGTTTTTTTTTAAGTTTTATATATGGTATGGCTTTGGCAAGGCGTTCACACACTCTCCTATGCTTGAGATTTATTAGATTAGATTAGATTACATTTCGAAACGCTCTGGTGTAATCTATACTAATATTAGGTATAAGGAGAGAGTACGAATTTTGTGAGTTTGTGTGTATGTGGAGGGTAATCTCCGGAACCACTGATCTGATTTTAAAATTCTGATGCGAAGCCGCTGGTGGAAAGCTTGTCAGTTATAAAATATTAATTTCACTGTGCTGTGACACCTTAATTTTTTAAAACATTCTTGAAGATATTAGAGCAATTGATAAAAAGTCATGTCATTGAATGTTGAACAACCAGTAGCTGTCAATTTTTATCAATACATATCTACTGTGCGCTAGAAACATTGAGTTATTGCATGCAGTGGTTCTTAAACTATTTAAAAAAATCATAACATAGATTTAATGTTTGGTTTAGGATAGGCCCGGCGAGCATGACCAAAAAGAATGAATCTCACTGCGAAGATAAAATCTCAGTTACTTTAGATAAATAAACTTTGTTAGAAAATAAAGCAAGACAAAAAGGACACTTTCCGCAACACTACTTTTTAACTGACTTTTTTATGTATGTTCGCCGATTACTTGAAGACGCCCGGAGTCTGGACCCCTTTGGAAAATTAATTTTTTATGGTCATCAGGTCAGGATCTGATGATGGGATCCTGGAGAAATCGAGCAAATTTTATAGGCACACTTGAAGTGATTTGTTGTAATTTTTTTTGTAGTGACTTGTGCATTTGTTTTCGGAAAGCACACTTTTCAGTGCATATCTTTTTTTTAAAAGGCAAATTATTTTTCACTTATTTTTCAATACCTACTGACAAACAAACGTACTTTCGCATTTATAATATAGGTTAGGATAGTTTGACAACAACTGGTTGAACCCAAGATTCAATTGAGACAATGAATGTACTTGAAAAGGCCATCGCTCCTTCAATTGTCAACAAGTTTAATATGTGACAGTTTTTTATTAAACCATTAGCGAATCGCATATACTTTGATTCAAAATGTTTGCAGTATTTTCTATTAAAAACTGAGGTCCCGAGTTCGATTCCTAGATAGCCCAAAGCATATCAATTCAATCAATTGCGGTTGCATGGTTCCTGCTCCGCTCCTTTAGGTCGTAGCGTGATGTTATATAGCCTATAACCTATAACCTTCCTCAATAAACGGTTTATCAAATACAAAAATATTTTTTTAAGTCAGACTGGTTTATTATTAGTATAGATTTAAAGAAATCGTAGCAGAACTAGATGACATTGTATTTGCCTATCCCTCTATACATACAGGTCGTGATATTAGATGGAATTATCGGAAAATAGCTGAAACCGCTGAAGCCCGCTAAAAATGGCATTTTTCTAAATTCTACTCCCAATATGGTATGAACGAAAGTTATCTAACATTTTTTCGGTTGGAATTTCATGAAAAAAATTTAAGATTTGCGTATAAAATCAACATAGGCACAGCCAAACCAGTAGATTTTAAACTTCGGTACAATAGTTAAATTTACTCCCAGGTCAACATAAACAACCCATAGCCCGTAACTCAAACAAAACCTATGAAGATAATTGCGTGAACATACATTATGCATGAAACAAAGTCAAAACTTAACTAAGCTATATAAACAGTGAAATTTCAAGCTTTGCAAACAATCTTAAATGTGCCAGAATAATTTATACTAATTTTGGCCAGGATTGTCTGTTTCCGTATGAGAATACATACTCACGCCTGTATATCATCAGGGTAGGCATATAACAAAGATTTTAACATACCATAAAAACTAAGGACTAAAATTGCGGATATCAAAAAAAATTGTCTGCCTCTATTCTGATATTTTTTTATCAAGTGTAATAGAAAATAAAATAAGGTAAATATATAAAACTGTCGTGTTGCTGACAGACTGACAATCAACGCACAGCCTAAACCACTGAAGATATAAATATGAAAATTGGAAGGTATATTTCGTAGGGGGTGAAATGGGGTGTAAAGCTTTGTAAGTCACTATTCCTAATACAACGCGTACGAAGTTGCTGGCAACTTGGTCCGGTATCTCACAGAAAATGTTCGGTCCGGCCGCCGTATGATATAGATTGAAGACAGGCCACACATTAGCAATGTAAATCATACGATCTAGATCACATGCAATTCACTCACCCACACAGACACACAAGATTCGATTAAACAAAGGCGTGTGTATGTGTGTGTGTGTGTGTGACAGATCGTTCCGGTCATCGAAATCAACCACAAATACAACGAAATGAAAACGGGATTCCACATCCGGTCATGGCGCCGAACGCACGCGTTTTCGTCTTGGCGTGATGTGGAATCCGGTTTAATCTCGGCCGCGCTGTGATAGTTGTGATTAGTCAGTGATTAATAAGACATATCACAGTCGGCGGGATAATCTTAGCTACCGATTTATCGGCTTACTATTGCACAAGATTAAACACTGGAGACTGGCAGAATTGCGACGAATGTCAGCACTGTTGCCATATATCAAAAGAAGAAGATTTGAAAACGGATAAGAATTGGACGAGGACCGTACGGCGACCGGCCGGGGATTGGACGAATGTGTGGCAGATATGGGAATGATTAACAAACTGAAGTAAATTGAATTGAAAGTGAATGAAAACTGATTAAGAGTTTCACTTGCTTCGGAGGCCTAAGAAGTGGCACTTCTACGGGCTTGCCACTTCTGTTTAATATGGAAAACTGGTAGACACTGTTACACTGTACACCGCAAGGTATAAAGGCAGTGAAAATATGTGTGAAAATTTCATTTGGGTTACACATTAAAAATTAATGAAAATTTATTAAATTCACTCCAGTTTCACGTCTAATAACGCACACGCAGCACGCTTTAACGTTTTCGCCATTTGTCTACGGAACCCTAAAAACACCACAACTTAGCTCAAGGCGAACTCGGTAGGTCAGAAAAATCATGATAAGAAGGAAATCAATAGAAAAATTCAGTTTGCTCTTTGAAGAAGCTTTTAGATAAAATCAAATTGTCGACCGATCTCTGAGACTATGTTGAACTTACTTTGACCTACTTATGAATAAGTATGTGGTATGTTTTTATATAATACAAGCTTCTGTCCGCTTTACCCCACCCCCGCCCGCTTTCGCGGTATAAAAAATAGCCTATGTCATTCTCTGACCCCTAAACTACCACTATACAAAAAATCATGTCGATCCCGTGAAAAACAAAAACATATCCATTCCAACCATACATTTTCCGGGATAAAAAAGTAGCCTATGTGCTATTCCCACAGATCTTTAGTATAGAAGTTCTGTGGCTATTCCAGACTATAATCTATCTCTGTGCCAAATTTCATCCAGATCCGTTCAGACGTTCTGGCGTGATTGAGTAACAAACATACATCCCTTATGGCTGAATGTGGTTACATAGTTATATTTGGAAGGACATTTTTGTGCTCTGATTTTTTCTTTTATATTTATTTCATCATTTCTAGCAAAGATATGACACATCTAGCTCCATAAGTACAGCAACAGGCTTGCCACCGATCTATCATCACGCAGAGATCCTGGCATACCTCTTTCGCTTCTTTTATATTCATCATACCTTTCATACATGCTCAGCGATTGTGTGTACTTTTAAAACCTGTTTATAAATGCTAAATGAAGTATGGACAAACTTTCGCATTTATAATATTAGTGGGATATAGTACGATAGTACATTACCGTCTTTTTATATTTTGCGGTATGGCCAGATATATTGGTAAGAATGTCCACAGTAATTGGCAAGCTCTTCCATTTTTAACCGAACTTCAAAACAGAAGAAGGAGGTTCTCAATTCGTCGGATTCTTTTTTTTATGTATGTTCCCCGATTACTTGAAGACGCCTGGACCGATTTGAATTTTTTTTTGTTTGAAAGGGTATACTTCCCAGGTGGTCCCATTTTTTTAAAGTGAAAATTGGTTCAGTAGTTTTTTAGAAATTTTGCAAAAACTGACTTTATAAGTACATTTTTCTTAATATCTCGATGAAATATGTACCCATTTTGACGATTTATTTTTTTAAGGATATAGTAATTTTCCGACATTATCTTACAGACATAATGACAATAATCGGTTCAGTAGTTTTTCAGAAATTCAGTAATTTGTCTCATGTATCAGAGAAAAGCCTTAACAACGGTTGCTATTGACACGAAGTTGTCATTTTTGTATCGACGGTGGTCTAACGGCTAAAGGTATGGTATGGTATGGTGCAGTTCAGGATGCAAATGGTTCAAATTCCATCCACAGCAGTATTTTTAGTGCATAACTTTTGAAGTCGGTACACATTTTTTTTAAAGGCAAATTATTTAGCAAAAGCATGCACTACGGAGTTATCTCTGTATACATATTATAAAACAATCGTTTGTTGGCTGTCTGTGCCCGATTTGCCGTAACCACTGAACGGATTTTATTTCGGTTTTCCCGATTACATAGATTGATTCACGTGTATAAAAATCGCCCGCCCCTAATCACGTATAGGAGCTAAGCAATTTGTGAATCAAGTTAGCCCCGGCGAGTTATCATGGCGTATGCTGTCTAATCCGTCAGAGATATAACAAAATGATGTAGGAAAGAATTGTGTAGATTGAAACAATCTATAAAAAAGTCCGCGGTAGCATATATCTATCTTTAGTAATAGTAAATTACATTATTTTGTACTACTATTCCCTCATAGGATAAAAAGCGTGATAGATAGACAGATATTCCAAAAGTCAATTAGTCAATTAATCTTCCTATGAGCACACAACCCTAAAAATGACTCGGCAAACCCACCCATACATTCCGTTAATTCAATTAAACAGGTTTTTACATTCTAAATAATGAATGTTACATGACTGGCAACCTTTGTAAATGTGGGGTGTGAAGATATAGGGTCTATTATTATAATTTAGCTTCATTTTGTAGGTATTAAAAAAAAATTTTGATCAATTTGGAACTCACGGACTTTCATGCATAAAAAGTGCAGGCAGGCTTTCTCGCCACAGCTCCCTCAATGATACCATCAAAAGGGCTCTTGCGTCAATAGACGTCCCTGCTCTCATAGAGGCAACGGGAATTATCCGGGAAGACGGCAAGAGACCCGATGGAATGACTCTGATTCCCTGGGAGCGAGGTCGGGCCCTTGTATGAATGCTAGTGCGTGGATAGCCCCGTCTCATCTCAGGGAGCTGCAGCGGGAATCGCAGAGTCTAACAAACGGCGCAAATGTAGTTCAATTATTGAAAACTACAAATTTGTGCCGTTTGGTGTAGAAACTCTAGGTCCGTGGGGTCCAATGCCAAAAAATTTATTAAAGATGTATCCCCTCGACTGATCATCTCTCTGGTGACAAGAGGGCTGGCTCCTTCCTCGCTCAACGAATCAGCATCGCGATTCAGCGGGGAAATGCAGCCAGTATTCTTGCCACTATTCCACGCGGACATGGTTTATTTAGTTATTTTTAATCTTTAGATTTGATTTAAGATTCTAATTTAATTTAATAAAAAAAAATGAAAAAAAAATAAATAAATAAATTCTCGACAAATATACTAAAATAATTTTTATTGAGATTTTCAGTATATATACGTTATTTCGTGAAAAGAAAATCTTAAAAATACCAAAAAAATTACGAGTTTGCCGGCTGATAGAAAATAAATACACCAAATCACTACGGCCCCAAAACTGATCCGATTTTGGTTTTATTTTCCATCTAAATATATCTCAACAGAACTGGCCACTCGTTAGGTATAGCCTCACAAATACCATCATCGGCTAAACGAGGGAGACTTGGTCTTCCGCTAGGTACCATGGAACCGTAACACGGTTTCGGGAGCTGTAAGCCAACCCGTGAAGAAAGAAAAAAAAAATTTTTTTTCGCCTTGTGTTAAAAGATTTGACTCAAAATACTGAACATCCAATATTCGTCCGATAAAATAAACCGTTTTTGGTTTTATTGACACAGATCTGTTCATATTTATGAAATCTAGATAGGTAGTTAATTTTTTTGTCGCTTTCTGAAAAAAATGCTGAAGCATCGATAAAATAAATTTAGCCATTGTAACATATATACTAATATTATGAAGAGGTAAAATTTCTAAGTTTGGATGTAGGGTAATCTCTCAAAATACTGAACCGATTCTAAAACTTCTTTCACTAATAGAAAGCTACGTTATCCCTGAGGACCGGACGAAGCCGGGGGCGGAAAATAAATTGTAACATATGTACAGGCAAGATTATTCTGAATCATGTAAATAGCATTATCTATTCTATTCAATTTTTTTTCGTGATGGTTTTGGGCTCAGGGTTTTGATGATTCCGCCAATGTCAATTTTTCTTCTTCCTTTGATATATGGCAACAGTGCTAACTTTCGTCGCAATTCTGCCAATCTCCAGTGTTTAATCTTGTGCAATAGTAAGCCGATAAATCGGTAGCTAAGTTTATCCCGCCGACTGTGATATGTCTTATTAATCACTGACTAATCACAACTATCACAGCACGGGCGAGATTAAAACGGTTCATGTCACGACGGAACGCGTCGTCGGTCGGCACGATATGACGTACTTTGGTATTAATTTTCAAATCACAGACGGACACTTATATTTTTATTTATATTAATACATTTTAAAATAACTTTTAGTTAACAGCATCATGTAACCGAAGATTAAAAACATCCTTTGAACTCTTTGATCTTAATGTTTAAATACTTAAAAAAAAGGGTGCCGTCCACTTAAAAAAGATGTTTTAAAAAAATATAAAAAGATTTTTCAAAGCTCGTTGACCTTAGAAAGTGTCGCTCAGAAATATTAGTTTTATAAAGTTGAAATGAGCTCGGCAATTCTTCGTGTAGAAAGTTACTATTAAATCCGGAGTCAAATCCTGTTCTGGTTCAGTGATCTGACTCCCTCCATACCTAAGGGTGCAGTCGTCTTGAATTCACTGTTTAAGGTGGCCTTCACCACATTTCCTTTAAATTGTCGACACTGTTACCAATATATGTTACCCCACCGCAAAATATTAATAATTCTTTAGTTGTGATGGCGTCTTTTACAAAATAAATAAAATGTAATCTTCAAAATGGCGTATCTAACATTAACTTTGATACAGTATTAAGGGAGACATTTAATACCGTAGATATGAGCTGTGCTTCCGCAAGCTTATCAGCTAAAATTTTGCAACTAGCAACGCTATTTCTACTTGTCATTGTCATCTAAAAATTTTTTTACGTATTTTTTTAGTTGTTCGGCAGAGGCGCTTGTGTCGGTTGTAACTTGTGAGTTAAGTTGCGTTTTTTCGTAGTTGCTAATTCCGTGACTGCGGAAAACTCTTTAGGAAATAGTAGACTATAAGAAGTGACAGCTCAGGCTATAGCTATAGACAAACTGGGACATCGCAACCAGTGTTTTTTTTTTCGCAATAAATGAACAAGTTCACAGACTTAACTCATTTACCGACATCACTATTTACAATGCTGGTAAATTTGAACGCTAGCTTGTGCTTCACAAAGATTACGCGTGTCGGAGACATTGCTAAATTACCAAGCTATTTCATCCAGTGCCCGGTTATCCGGACATTTAACCCTTCAATGGTAGGTAGGTACAAAATGGCCCCCAGCTAATATAGGGGTTTTGTCATTTGACGGCGTTTTGATTAAGCTTACGCTCGTCTGTCATTTTGGATTTTACTTTATTAGGCAGTTTTTCTCGTTTGTGGGACCTCTAATTTTATGCTTAAATAAACGAATTTTATGGATCCTCACGTCAGATATGTATCAAGGTGTTCTTTAAATATAAAATTTATAGCTTTGCCTGTGGAAATTTTTAAAATGTGACATACTTATAATTAATTATAAGAGTTTGGTGTAGAAACTCTAGGTCCGTGGGGTTCGAATGCCAAAAAGTTTATTAAAGATCCCCTCGACTGATCATCTCTTCTGGTGACAAGAGGGCTGGCTCCTTCCTCGCTCAACGAATCAGCATCGCGATTCAGCGGAGAAATGCAGCCTGGTTTACACGCGGACCTGGTTTATTTAGTTATTTTTAATGTTTAGATTAAATTTAAGGTTTTTATATTGTTATTCAATAATGTGATGGACATTGGTACTAGAGTTGCGACACTGAAGTGGAGATGGGCGGGACACGTACCTCGAAGACATACATCGTGGGAGGTGGACGTCAAGGGTTACTGAGTGGAGACCTAGAATGGGTCATAGAAGTGACGGCAGACCATCAGCGAGATGGAGTGACGACAAGCGTGGAGGAGAACTGCTGAGAATAGGGAGAAGTGGCGCAATGCTAAGAAGGATCCGTTGCTCTGTTAATAAAGACAAACAAACAAACACATAACATTATAACAACATAAGTTCGATAGCTTTCCGCCCCGGTTTCGCCTGTGCATATTTCTGAAATGTGAAACTTCTGTTTTGGCCCGTACGGTCGTTTTTCTCCTTTTCTATTTGCAAATCTATACTAATATTATAAATGCGAAAGTAATTCTGTCTGTCTGCCTGTCTAAACCACTGAACCGATTTTGATGATTTTTGACTCCGTATCAAATTTCATCAAAATCGTTACTTAGCAGATTTTTTCCGCTGGGTACTCTGGACCGGTAACACGCTTTCAAAAAGAAGGTACATATATTATTGATATCGGTTAATTTCTAGACACTAACAAATATATTTTCATTAAGTTAGTATTGTAGGGGCCTGCAAACCCTTTATAGGATTATTAGCGTGAATGTATGGATGGATGGGTTTATGTTGTTTGTTTTCAATTAGCCTCTCGGTTCAACGATTTATGTGCTTCCCTGAATATATACCTCATACTATTAAGTTCTTGTAACAAGTGTTTGGTTTTGAATTCAGATAAGTTCCGCCACGGTTTTCATTGTATAAAATTCAATATTTCCGGAAAATTTACATCATTTTCCCGGGATATTAAGTGCCTGTGCTTTCTCACTATCCGGCCCTCCGTGTGCAAAAAATCACGTCGATCCGATACTTCATTTGGCATTTATAATATTAATATAAATAACATAAACAGGTGTTAAAAGTACGCACAATCGCTGAGCATGTATGAAAGGTATAATGAATATAAAAGAAGCGAAAGAGGTATGCCAGGATCTCTGCGTGATGATAGATCGGTGGCAAGCCTGTTGCTGCACTTACTGGAGCTCCTTGCTAGATATGCTGAAATAAATATAAAAGAAAAAATCAGAGCACAAAAATGTCCTTCCAAATATAACTATGTAACCACATTCAGCCATAAGGGACACGATCTTGACAATTTCTCTTCGCAAACAGTAATGTATTCGTGTCAAAATATTTGCTCAAATAAGGCGTGCGCTATCTAAATAGGCCATAATATTCCGTAAGAGGACCTTCCCATTTAATAGGTAAGGAAATACGGGACAAACTTGCTGGGAAATTGTATGAGAGAGTGGAAATATACGCGTTTTTGGTACTGTTTCCATTGTCAGACGGCTCGGCCCGGTACTAGATTTTCGCCAGCGTTTTGATAAAGTGTTGATAAAATCAATATACTTTTGAAGAATAGAAAAATTCCGTCTGTCATAGCATATTTTATCTGAATCTACTGGACGAAAAATGTTGGTACATAATATTTATAGAGGTTTATGAATCACGGACGTATAGCGTAAAGAATCAAATTTCAATTTTAGGGATAAATTAAAATGTAAAAAAATATTTCCAAGTGCATCAAATGAAAGGGCTCGTTTTTTTTGTGGCGATGTAGATCATATAGGTCACCAATGTCACCATGGTCTATCTTGCCGCCGTAGCGCGGGACGACTCTCACGCCATGCCGCCTTGAATGACATCATCCGTCGGGCGCTTGTCACCGTCAACGTGCCGGCAATACTTGAGCCGAACGGTATTTCACGTGACGATGGCAAGAGACCTGATGGAATGTCATTGATTGAGCCGTGGGAGGTCGTTAGTGTGGGATGCAACTTGTGTTGACACACTGGCGCCCTCTCATCTAAATATCACTTCCCGAACAGCAGGTGCGGCAGCGGAAGCAGCGGAGACCCTCAAACGGAAGAAATATAATTGCATTGGAGAAAATTATATTTTTATTCCGTTCGGCTCGTTATAAGGATACAATTATTTTTTTATAATTTTAAAACGTAGAGCTTAAATTATATTAAAGAAAATATACGAAAATTGACTGTGTCCCAATTATCTTAACAACTGAGTCTAAAATTTTCAACAGGAAAACCTAATCGAGAAAAAAACGGAACCCTCACAACTTGCCAAATTATTATTTTTTAGATTCAGATCCATTATTTGCAAGAGACTATGTAAAAATGTCTAAATTTTTGCTCAAATAAGACGTGCGCTATCAATACAACCATAATATTTTATTAATTCATAACTACAATGTATCTGTATAAAAAAAAATTACATTTCAATTATTTGACTTTCGTAATCTAGGACACTATCATACCAGATACCTCAACCCTATATCTATCTATCATCACGCCTTTTATCCCAAGAGGGGTAGGCAGAGACTATTGAATGCCATTTGCTACGATCCTGACATACCTCTTTCGCTTCTTTTATATTCATCGTACCTTTCATACATGCTCGACGATTGTGTGTACTTTCAATGTTGCCGTCAATATTGACCGTACTAATCCCGTCCCCAATCAAACAATGGACACGCGCTCCAGGTAAACCTTCTCAGATACGAGTAATCAGATATTTAAAATGAACGGCAACGTGTGACATAAAGTTTTAAAATTGTTGACACCAAAAACGACAATACGCTGTAATAACCTACCATAAAAGTTTATTCGCGGCGTTATCTCGAGCGTCATATGTGATGCTATTTATTTTACGAGCTATCTACTTGCTGTGGTTTTTTCAGCTTTTAAGCTTTCACGATTAGATGATCACCGCGTCTGTCTGTCTGTGACCTTTGAAAAACGTTTGAACGGATTTTGTTGCGGTTTTCACTATTAGATAGATTGATTTTTAGTTTAGAGTCGGGGGGGGAAAATTAAGCCCTAGCGAGTTTTCGTAGCGTATGCTGTCTAATCCGTCAGAGATATAACAAAATGATGTAGGAAAGAATTGTGTAGATTAAAATGATATACAAAAAAGTCCGCGGTAGCATATATCTATTTCTAATAGATTAGTAGTTAAAAGCGTATTTATGTTATTTAAATAAATCTTGTTTCTCTACATGTTTTGAAGGGCGAGCAGCGACAGGCTTGCCATCTATTTTCTGTTGAATATGAGACAGTAGGTAAATGTGGACACTGTTACACTGGTCCCTTTTTATAGACACTGTAGTACAAATTAAGATAATATCATTAATCTTATCTCGTGAAAGTCCATTCTGCTTCTTCATTATAAGTTTTGAGGGGCGAGCGGCTGATTTATTCTTTAACTTGTACCAACGATTTTATTTCGTCCAAAGCGTATTAGCGAGAAGAAAATGTGAAAAGTAAGTTATTGTTGCCCTGTTTTTATGGTTCCGTAGGGTCATTTATTTTTAACTAAAAGTTCCTATCCCTAAGGAGTGAAAAGGGGGTGTAAAATGTATAGAGATACAGATACCCACTTTACCCTTTTTACTAACTACTTTAACCTTTCGGCGTGGGCCTCTTGTCCATATTAAACAGAATAGAGTGCTTAATATGATTTTTTTTTGACATTTCAGTGATAAATACAAGGGTCCTTGTATGGGATGCTACGTGCGTGGACACATTAGCTGCAGCGGAAATCGCAGAGTTTACCAAAATTTGTGCCGTTTGGTGTAGAAATGCCAAAAAGTTTATTAAAGATATATCCCCTCGACTGATCATCTCTTCTGGTGACTGGCTGGCTCCTTCCTCGCTCAACGAATCAGCATCGCGATTCAGTGGGGAAATGCAGCCAGTATTCTTACCACTATTCTTTAGTTATTTTCAATGTTTAGATTAGTTATAAGACAAATTTTGAGGATACGATTTTTTTTTATTAGTTCACGTAAGTGGTTACTGCTCCGCTCCTTTAGGTCGTAGCGTGATGATATTATTAGACTATAATCTTCTTGAATAAACAGGCTATTTAACGCAAAAATAATTTTTCAAATCGGACTAGTAGTTCCTTAGATTCGCGCCTTCAAACATTATATATTAGAACACACATCTTCACATCTTGCAGTAACAGTGTCCACTTTTTGCTAATTGTCTATATTAAACAGTCTGTTATTTTTAGAGTTGCGATCGGCTTTACGTGCCCTCTGAATCACTTTTCTTTAAGAATATATTAGTATAGAAGTAAATACAGATGAGTGACTCCAAATGTGCTCGTGCGGAGTCACAGGCAATTTCTAGTCGTCTGTAAGACAAATTCTATCTATCTATCATCACGCCTTTTATCCCAAGAGGGGTGGGCAGAGACAATCGAATGCCATTTGTTACGATCCTGACATACCTCTTTCTTTTTAACCGAACTTCAAAAAGGAGGAAGATTTTTTTTTCATGGTAGTTCCCCGATTACTTGAAGACGCCTGGACCGATTTGTATTTTTTTTTTGTTTGAAAGGGTATACTTTCCAGGTAGTCCTATGGCCATCAGGTCAGGATCTGATGATGGGATCCTGGAGAAATCGAGAACTTTTCAAATTTTACAGGCACGCTTGAAACTTGAAGCGATATGAGTAATTTGCCTTTGCAATGCATATTTTGGTTTTTAATGCGGTTTTTTTTCTTCATCATACCTTTCATACATGCTCGGCGATTGTGTGTACTTTTAATATTTCCATACGATTCTTGTAAGTTGATATAGGATAGTAGGTTAAATATCATACATAAATAAAAAGTGAAGCCACAAAGTTTTTTATGAGATGTTTGAAGTTTCCAAACCAAATTAGTTACTACTCGGAATCCTCAATAAAATTACGTTTCATTAGCTTTGGTTTCAGTTCTATTCTACGAAAGTTTCAGAGTTTCAGAGAATAAAATCCTTGTGGTGTGGCCGCTGGTATTACGTGGTCTGCAAAACCTAGTTTCTTATGTCACTCTTCGAATCATATAGTCAAAATATTAGTATAGATTTACGGAACCCAAAGCAAAATAAAACATGCACTTACTTCTCTCCTACTTAGTCCTTCAAAGTCCGAATTCAGGATTTTTTTCCTGAAATAAATTAGCATGCGTTGATTGAATTGTCAAGGAAGTTTTCTGTCGCCTCGCTCTTTTATGCTAATGCGTTAATCTTGAACTTTGGAAAAGTTATTTGTATACATTGTGTTTGGGAAAATTATTTCTTTCGTGAACCATTTAGAAATTCACTGAATTCGTAAACAAGATTTTTATATTTGCATGGGCTTCATAGGGTTGCCAGACCCAAAATCGGAGAAGCCAGACATGGCTGTACTCTCGTTGACTTGTTGTAACCGTATTGAGTTTATCCATCCATATTTACAAACGTTTTCATTCCAGTTTAGCGCGCAAATATCGTTAGAAAATTGCCTCTGAAATTTTCAGTACGTATCAAAGAGGTTGTTAATAGCTATCGAAGTTATAAAGATTTAAAAAGTGTTAATTTTTTACTAACACCCCATCCATAAAACCGTCGTGTCGCTGACTGACTGACAATCAACACACAGCCTAAACCACTTTTTTTTATAGAGAAGACAACATGTGTCCTTGCCATCGCCTGATTGTTAAGCATAGGTGGCTGGTCCATGAATGCGCGCGACTGGCAGATCGTAATACAGTCCGCCAGTCGCGCCCACTAATGGCCGCTTAAAGGACCCCAGGTTGTAGAAAGGAGGAAAGACCGACGCCGGAAGTTCATTCCATTTTTTGGCTGTACGACACAGGAACGAGTCACTGAATTTTTTCGTTCGTATGCAGAACTTGTCGACGGTGTGAGGATGAAAACTGTATCCTGTGCGAGCAATGCGGGTGCGAAAAGGGGTTGGAGGGACAAGGCCATGGAGTTCTTCTGAACACTCCTTAGGAGCTGTAGAGTGCAGAACTGAAGAGGTGCAGTAAGAAAGGATTTTTCGAAAAACAACCCCTAAGGGGATGAAGACCTCCTAATATAACGCATTTTGAATACGAAGTCGCGAGCAATCTATAAACGACTTGTCACTCTCGTCCATCAGCTTTCGCGATGGCAACAAGTACAGGGTGGGCCAAGAATTCGTTAACATTTAAATCTAACACCCCACGCAAACACAAGCCAAGCAAGGGTTTTTGCCAGTACTTGCCACTAGCTCGTTTCTCGGAAATTTAATCGCAACATCTTTTCTGTCACTAATTATTGTCCTAACACGTTTTATTTTATTTGGCAACACCGAAGTATATACATCTTTGACTGGTTCGTTTATTCAAGAAGTTTTATACCTATCTATATATATTTTATTGTGGCAAAATGTCTACACTGTCTTTTGTGTCTCTGGTCACCACAAATGACCTCATTCTAAATACCAACTATGATGCCTAAATGTTTCATCAAAATCCTTAGAATCGTGTAAATAAAATAGCACATAATACATTCCCCTTAATTTTATTGAATATAGTCTAACTGGAAGTTTATATATACAATGAAAAAAAAAACTATTAACCAAGCTGTTACCCACAGCTTTGGTCGCATTTACTCTAAATCACTGCTCATAAGGTTTTAATTCGTGTTATTTTGGGAAAGGATGTAAATAAAATTAAATAAAAGACCGATAAAAATACCTTCCCTTATTTTCAACTCGATTCGACGTGCTTTCAAATTGTCGCATTTTCAAGTTGACATAATTTTCGAGAAAGATTTCCGGGTTAAAAAGTAGCCCATATCACTCTCCGGCCCTGTGTTTGTTTTGACGCGAAACAAACAAACAAAAAAACAAACTTTCGTATTTATAATATTTACTAGCTTCGCACGGGAACAATATGGATTTACAACAACTTGAATACCTACGTAAATACGCTTAAAACTGCTTATCTATTGGAGATAGATATATATGCTACCGCGGACTTTTTTGTACATCATTTTATTCTACACAATTATTTCCTACATCATGTTGTCATATCTCTAACGGATTAGATAGCATACGCCATGAAAACTCTGGGGCTAACTTTTTTCCCAACTTGATTCACTTATACTGTTAATACTCAGCTCCTAAACATGATAGGGCCATTTTTAATACTTGTAAACCTTCCTGGTAAATCAACCTATTTAATAGTGAAAACCGCAACAAAAGCAGTACAGTAGTTTTGCGTGAAAAGGGTACAAGGGTTTTATAATTTGTAGTTAAGTTAAAAATTAGGATCATCACGCCACTACTTGTCTTCCGTTGAATACCATGGACAGGAGACAACCCTTGGTTACGTGTCTGTCTGTGCGTGAGGTCAGATAAAAGCAAATCTTAATATCTGAAAATATTATTTATTCTGCATACAATAAATACCTAATAAATGCCGGCTACCCCTATTAGACAGGGGCGTGATTAAATTGAATTTTTAAAGCTCCTATATCCATAATTTTTCTGGGATCAACTATTCCCAATTTCTCTGTAAATAATCTACCTGTGTCACTGTAATTTAGCATATAGTTACTTATTCAATATATCTAAATGAATTAGCTGCTATTTTTCCAATGGGTTTCATTTAATAGAAATTTTCTCTTTCATAATCTATCACAAAGCTCTAAATATTTTTTAAAGCGCTGTTATACCATTACCCTTCAATTAAACATCTCGCGTTTTTTTGTAGCTTATTGAAAATTCAAAATATTTATAATTCGCTTAATATTTTGTGCTTAATATTGCAAATATGTCTTGCAAGATGGTGCTTCAAAAGAACACGAACAAGCCCGGAATTTCTGTTTAAAGTGCCGAGATCTCTTTGATGCGGATTTTTCTATTTATTCAAACTCCAAGTTGGTTATTTCTTTAATTGCAACCCAACGCAAACCGTAAAATGGTAGCTCATTCCATTTTTTACCGACTTCCAAAAAAAGAAAGAGAAGGTTCTCAATTCGGACCGTATTTTTTTTTTTAATGTATGTATGGACATCGATTACTCCGCCAGTTGTGAACCGATTTTGATGGTTTCTTTTTTATTCGACAGATAATTCTTCCGGATTGGTCCCATTTTTATCTCATAAAAATTGGTTCATTAGTTTTCAAGAAATTTTGAAAAAACTGACCTTATAAGTCAATTTTTCGTAATATCTCGATGAAATATGTACCGATTTTGACGACTTATTTTTTTAAGGATATAATAATTTCTCGACATTATCTCACAGTCATATGACGAAAATCGGTTCAGTAATTTTTTCAGAAATTCAGTAATTTATCTCTGTTTAATGCTGAAAATTATATCAGAGAAAAGCCTCAGCAACGGTTGCTATTGACACGAAGTTGTCAATTTTCGTATCGACGATGGTCTAGTGGGGTGCAGCGCATTGCACATGATTCAAATCCCATCCACCGCAGTATTTTTTTAATTCTCCATCAATGATTTGTTTCTCAGGGCAGCAAAATCACTTAAAAGGGAGAAATAAACCTTTTAAAAAAAAGTGTACCGACTTCAAAATAGTTTGCACTGAAAAGTAAGAAATAATAAAAATTTCGTCGTAGAATTTAAAGACGGTTGGTGCCAAATTAGAAATAACTTAGTAGGTACCCAAATTCACTAATCTAGATAATTCATTAGGGACCTACGATCATCAGTACAAACATAGACAATATTGAACAGATCTTTATCTCCTTAGATGTTTACTTCATTTTGTATCCTAATTTGGCACCAACCGTCTTCAAATTCTACGACGAAATTTTTATTATTTCTTACTTTTCAGTGCAAACTATTTTGAAGTCGGTACACTTTTTTTTAAAAGGTTTATTAATCTAATTTTTCAGAAAACTTGATCTATTTACGAAACTGAAAAAAATTTATATTGATTTTAAGGATCTGACAAATCTTTTTATTGTTTTGAAAATATGATTAAAAACATTTTACTCGATAGAAAAAAATCCTAAACACACCTCTGAAAACTTTATTTATCAAAATTTGTGGTTATCATTACAAAAACTAACAAGAATATTTATAATTTCATTGTAAAATTATTTCTATGTTGTTTAAGATTTTTAAATTGCATTTTAAACAAAAATGTTGAATCGCTTACTGTTTTTATCCTGCTCGCGTGCGCATGATTCTAGATAAATGCGTTCTGCCTTTTTATCACTCATTTTCCCATCGATCACTTCACCTTAAGTAAATTGATACTTGATTGATACCAAATGATAGCAGAATGAAAGGACTACCAAGACGTTGAGGGCGTTTTTCCACGAAGCACGGCATGATATAGATATGTGATCATCACTTTTTTGTGACACCTAATTTACAAGTCCACGGTCTCATAGATTGTCCGTCGCATAGTGAAATCATAAAATAGACGTTTAATATAAATAAACTTTCCTTTAAACTCGTTGGGGCTAACTTTTTCCCCGACTTCATTCACTAATACTAATATTGATCATCTCCTAAACATGATAGGTACATGTTTAATACTCGTAAACATTCCCGGTGAATCTATCCAAAACCTATCTAATAGTTAAAAACCGCAACAAAATCCGTTCAGTCGTTTTTGCGTGAAAATGTCCCAGACAGACGCGTTTTATAATATTTACCTATACATAGACATACGCTTTTAAACGCCAACACTCTTATTAATAAACTCGAAGTAGCGACGTAGTAACTAAACTGTATTTCGTCTCCGTCTAACAAATCTGCAATTCATTATGATAGACGGAGACGCAACACAGTTTAGTTACTACGTCGCTACTTCGAGTTTATTAATAAGAGAGCAAGTGTCTGGAGACTCGTGCGTTCCAAAACTATGATACCTATAGGTAAAAGGAAGCGAAAGATATATGTCAATATCGTGGCAATTGTCATTCAATTGTCTCTGCCTACCCCTCTTGGGATAAAAGGCATGATGATAGATAGATTAATGGATAGTAGATAGTTCTTAACAGAAAATACCTCCTAAATCTCAACTTCCGCCCCCTAACAGAGTGTTAATAGTGGAACAGCGTGTTTTACTCCCTTACAAACTTTATGTTTCCTTTTGTTTTGGCTAAAAGCTGATTTCTTTTTCTCCCTAATGCCATATTGCCATTTTTATTTGGAACTGGCGATCTGCCCTGGCTTTGCCCGTGGAATTTTAGTATCACTAATCATGAATAAGGAACATTGACATTGTTGGTTACTGGTCGGCTCCTAGAACACCTAGCGTGATGTTTTATATACACATACCTTCGTCATGAATAAATCTATCTGATCGCGCAGTAACAAAATTGGTCCAGCAGTATTTGTATTCCAGGGACATTTTTAATCACTTTTTTTTACTTGAAGACGCCTGGACCGATTTGGATTTTTTTTTGAAAGGGTGGTCCCATGGTCAATTCAGGATCTGATGATGGGATCCTGGAGAAATCGAGAACTTTTTAAATATAGGCACACTTGAAGCGATTTGGGTTTTTTTGTTTTATAGTGACTTGTGCATTTGCTTTCTGGAATGCACACTTTTCAGTGCATAATTTTTGAAGTCGGTACATTTTTTTTTAACATGTAATTATTTACAATATAGATCGATTTTCTAAGATAGATAACCAAGTCAATATGTCTTACCAGCCCGGTCGATGTCAGTTTTGAGGTTAGGTACAATTAGCCAGTTATTTGAGGTATTTTGCTCTGATATTTTAAGATAAAAGTTCCTAAAGTTTTTATTAAAAATATAAGGTGCGTCGGTGGCCGAGTGGTTAAGACGTCTGGTATTAACTAGGCGGACCACGGTTCGGTTCCAGCCACATACAAATCAGTTTTTTTTAATTAAATACTTATGTATATAATCCGACAAACACTTAGAGGCTTTTCCATATAAATATACCTCAACAGAACTGGCCACTCGTTATGTATAGCCTCACATATAACATCAGCTAAAATAGAGAGACTCGGTATTCCGCTGGATACCCAGGGTCCGATAACATGGTTTCGGGAGCCGTAAGGCAACCTGTGTAGAAAAAAAATAAGTTCCGTTGTACTTAATCTGAGTACTCAGGACCCGGTAAAATTCAGAATAATTATGTATTTACAAAATGAGCTATTTATAAACAGAGCGGTTGAAGTTGGCGTTAAAAAACTTTTCCAATTACACACTTTTTACAAACTGCTACCTTGCCTTCGCTTTATAGAGTTTTTAGTTATGCAATTTAAATTAAAGTTTCTGCTGAGTAAACTAAAGTTGGTTTTGATATTTCTTTCGTAAGGAGAATTGTTAATTGTAGCAATTTTCTCAAAGTAAAAGATTCCAGTCAATAGAAAAGCAAAAATTTTTTTTTCGTCAATTTGTGACAATTTATATGCTTGTATCAATTTTTTTTCCTTACTTTAAAAAGAAAGAAGCTTTTTGATTTTTTACCATAATGTAATTAATAATGTTAAAATTCATACTACGAAACCCTGAAGTTTATGGGTTTGTGACATATTTTGTACCATATAAAATGCAATATTTAATTATTTCCTTTATTTTTGTTACAGGTAAGCAAAGCCATCTACACTATTTTGAATGAAACCGAAGTAAGTTTAAATTACAGTGTTTGACAATCTGTGGGAGTCATTTCGGGGAAGCGCGCGCTTTTTGATTTGACCAACTTTTGACTTTTTGATTTCACGCGGTTGTAGAGTTGGCCGTCAGATAGTACCAACACATTTTCTGAGAGGTTGGTACTGTCAGCCAACAGTATGTGTGTGTGTGTGTGACGAGAAAGGGTAATAGAGAAGAAGAACGCATAAACTGTGCGCTTAACCTACAGTGTTGTGTATAAAAAGTGTAATGTTTTATTTTAAGAAAATAATTTAAATATTTCTATTTTCTCTGCATTTATTTTTTATAATAAATTTTCAAAGTTTTGGCGACAGACGACAAATGTGACGTCATCATTAAGGTATAAAAATCATACATTAGTTTTTACTTTACATACCGAATTCAAAACGTAAATATTAAAACCACCTATACATATTTTGATTTTGAATGTGTCTTTTTTGAACTACTTTTTGCCTATTTTAATACACTTCAAAAAGTTTTGTACAAAAGTGTACGTTACATAAATTTTCACCTTACCTGTCACAATTACAAATCTATCACTACATCTTGTAACACTATGTAAGGGCACTTGACTTTGTTCCTCAACTCACAAGAAGTAAAACCAGCTGCCCCTGCCACTTGAAATTGTTTCCAATCAGCTCACCCTGTCAGACAGCTCAAGGGCACTCCAAATGACAGACTTAGTCCTGGACTAGGGTGACAATCAATTTGAAATACATGGAGCAAATAATTTGAACCGGTAGTCTTAGGTTTCCTGAGTTCAATCCCCACTCGAGGCAGAAATTGTATTTCTAAGTAGATTCTACCTACTGCTTCAACAGTATTATTCTACCTATTTATTTACTCTATTTACGATCCCTGAATGTCTCATTAAAGTTCATTAAACCGTTTAGACATACCTACACATGATAGCAAAAACCAGCCAAGTGCGTGTCAGACTCGCACACAAAGGGGAACCTCAATAGTATGCACTAACTAAGATATGCATTAAGGTTGTTATACTTAAGAGAGAATGTATTGCCATTATAAAGATTAAGCAAAAACGCCGAAGAAAACACGTTTCTTGTATGGGTCCTCCTTTTTTTTTTTATTATTGCTCATTTTTTATTGCTTTTATTTCAAGCGTTTACCTATTACGGTTCAAAAGATGAAGCCCTGTGAAGGGCAGACGGACGGACGGACGAACGGACAGCGGAGCCTTAGTAATAGGGTTTCCGTTGTCACCCTTTGGGTACGGAAACCTAAAAAGGATGTTAGTGTTGAATTTCTATTATGTAATTTTAAGTCTTGCTCAATGTTGTTATTTTAAATGAAGGATAATTTTCAAAATCTTATTTAGTTCTATTTCACACACTTCTTAGAGATTTCATAAAGATTCTCGCTTTTTTCATGGGTACTTTTTCAGCTGCAACTGATTTCGAAATTTTAATGACAGCATTTATTCTCTCCTAATTATCAACCTTAATTCACATTTGATTACTTTTATATTATAATAATGCTAAAAACTTGTCGTCCACAAAAATATCCAATCCATGGCCACTTTACAGTAGTCCCTTAGTGCAATTTGCAACCCCAGCATTGGTAGGTGGGTCCTCAATAGCGCTCGACCGAGCGACTGAGTGGCATCTATAATATGCGCCTTCTGTATTTGCAAAATATCAAAACATTTCGCAAAAGAAAAGAAAATAGTTTGCGGAAAATTATTATTACACAAGCTTCTGTCCGCAGTTTCAGTTTCAGGAAATAGATCCAAAAAGAAATAATCCCGTGGCTGTAAATTGCCCCTCCCCCGCCCGCTTTCGCGATATAAAAAGTAGTATATGTCATTCTCTGACCCCCAAACTACCACTATGCAAAAAATCATGTCGATTCCGTGAAAAAAAAAACATATCTATCCAACGGGAACCATACATTTTTCCGGGATAAAAAGTGCTATTCCAGACTATAATCTCTATGCCAAATTTCATCTAGATCCGTTCAGCCGTTCTGGCGTGATTGAGTAACAAACATACATACAAACTTTCGCGTTTATAATATGAATAATATTATTGGTTTACTGCTCGTCTCCCAAAATACTATCTGATCCCGCAAACAGTATCAAAATCAGTTCAGTAGTTTTTCGTCCATACGGGACAGACTAACAAACATAAATTGTTATGAAGCCAGATTTATCACATCCCACTCTTATATTTTCATCAGTTTAGCAGGTAATATTTCAATCGAACTGGGATTTGAATTAGTAGGGGCCGTCTGCCATTTTGGGGCTAATTAGTCGTTAGTCGGCTAGTCGGACAAATCCATAGTCGATAGATCACTAATCTTTAGTTTGCACTTTGCTCCCAATCTTTGTACTAACTTCATTCACCTAATTAGCCAAGTGATAATTTTGTGTTGCATTTAAAGACACCAGAAACATTTCGTGCCCTCCTAAGCACAAGAAGTCGGAAGGATCGTTTTTAACCGACTTCAAAAAAAAAAGAATGAAGTTCTCCATTCGACTGTATATTTTTTTTAAATTTATGTTTGTTACCTCAGAACTTTCGACTGGGTGAACCGATTTGATGATTCTTTTTTTATTTGAAAGCTGGTGCTTCCCGTGTGGTCCCATTTTTATTTTAGTGAAAATTGGTTCAGTAGTTTTGAATAAAAACTGAATTCTAAGTGAGTTTTTGTCATAACTCGATGAAATGCCAAGCCTATTTCGATTATTTATATTTGTAATGATACTTGTAATCACTTAAAAGCGAAAAATAAATATATAAATATTTTAAAAAAAAAGTGTACCGACTTCAAAAATTTGCACAAATATTTCGTCTTAGAATTTGAAGACGCTTTTTTTTAAGTTAAGTTTCAGGGCTTGTTTACTTTTTGATCACACTAATACTGTTTCTACTATACCTCAAACAGGAGTCCTTAGAAATTTCCGGTACTTTTCTTTTGTGCAGGTGCCAAGCCCCCTCTGATTTTTTACTCATGCGATAGATAATCATTTTGCCTGATGCTGGGTAATGCAGCTGAATTGAAATAGGACGTCCTATAATATATATCTATCTATCTATCATCACGCCTTTTATCCCAAGAGGGGTAAGCAGAGACAATCGAATGCCATTTGCTACGATTTCTTTTATATTCATCATACCTTTCATTGGCTCGGCGATTGTGTGTACTTTTAATATTGCTTTAGATCAATATTTTTTTATATGTTCAATAAAAGTGCACTTAGGTCGTCCTCTGCCAGCAATTCCTTTCAATTCAGTCATATAAACCTTTTTAGTCAATCTTTCATCCTTTATTCTGTCCAAACCAGCGTAAACTATTTGTCCTCATTTTAATCACAACACCATATCTTTCACTCCGCATCCTTCTCTAATGACATCGTTCCGGATATACTATACTCAGTTATATGTCGTGTTACAGAGAAGTGGAACGCTCTGCCTTCCTCTGTATTCCCAGCTTCATAGCTCGGACATTCTCGTGCCGGGCATTCCGCGGTCCGATACTTATATAAGCTAACCCCGCGCCGCAGGGGATGCCCATAGACAGAAGACCCGTTTTTCAGAAAAAAGTCAGAAATGTATCTGAAACTTCAAAACTACTGTATGCGACATTAAAATAGTTTTTGCTATGTAAAATTTCATGAAACTGCTAAACCCATGTCATTCGGTGTCAAAGGATTTAGAAACAATCCAAACTGGTTTACAGTAGTACTAACTAAATCTTTGTAGAGATTAAAGCTATTTAACTTGGATTATTGTGCAGTTTATTTTCAGGTTTCAGCGTATTTTTAACCGACTTCCAAAAAAAGGTTTTTTTTTTTTTTTCGATTTTTTTTTATGTATGCAGTATATACATCGATTACTTGCGAACCGATTTTGATGATTTCTTTTTTAATCAATAGATAATTCTTCCGGATAGGTCCCATTTTTATATCATAAAAATTGGTTCATTAGTTTTTCAGAAATTTTGAAAAAACTTACCTTAAAAGTCAATTTTTCTTAATATCTCGATGAAATATTATTATAATATTATTTTTTTAAGTATATATTAATTTCTCGACATTATCTCACAGCCATATGATGAAAATTGGTTCAGTAGTTTTTCAGAAATTCAGTAATTTGCCAACCATGCCAACCAACCGTCTTCAAATTCTACGACGAAACTTTTATTATTTCTTACTTTTCAGTGCAAAATTTTGAAGTCGGTACACTTTTTTAAAAGGTTTATTCAAGGTCTATACATGATAGAGTCAATTTTAATACCCGTAAACATTCGTCTCTAATCAATCTATCTAATCGTGAAAACAGCAACAAAATCGGTTCAGTAATTTTGGAGTAAATCGGGCACAGACGGACAGACAAAGTCGGCGGGGACTTTCTTATAATATATTATACACTGCATTCTCAAGCCAATATCAATTCAAAGCTTGATCTTAATAAATGAATGCATGTCCTTCTGTCTGTCTTGATCAAAGATCCATTAATACTTATCTAAGGCCATTATTGGCTTATATTATGCTAGCTGTGCCTTGCGGTTGCAGCGTGATGTTATGTAGCCTAAAGCCTTCATCAATAATTGGGCTATCAAATGGAAAAGAATAATAAATTATTTTATATTAAGAATTTTTTTTTAAATCAGTTCAGTAGTTTTTGAGTTTATAGAATACGAATTAGATAGCCTATGTTACTCAGTGATAATATAGCATTCTACTGGTGAAATAAAGTTTATTCATTATAAAACAAAAATACAAAAAATCAAATCTTTTCTCTTTATAATATCAGTATTTGGTGTTTGATTAGTTGACTATTATAGTTACTGCTCCTCTTCTTTGGGTCGTAGCGTGATATTATTTAGCTTATGATGAATCAGTGAACAGGCTATTTAACGCAAATCGGGCTCAAATTATCGCGTTATATATTTCTGCCCAAATTTAGGTCTGATCGGAATATCTGCTATCCAATATTGTTGTCTGCGGTTTGACTAAATTTGTCTACTTGCCGCATCTCGGAGTACTTGCGGTTATTGTATGTACGTAGTGAATTTTTATTTTACTTTTTTTTTTAGAAATTACTAGCGACTCCCCCGGATTTGCATGGGTACAATATCAGTTTACAACAATTTGAATACCTACATAAATACGCTTATAATATTTGATATAGATATGTGCTACTGCGTACTTTTTTGTAGAACATTTTATTCTACATATTTCTTTCTTACATAATTTTTTAACGACTTCAAAAAAAGACGTTACTCAATTCGACCGATTTTTTTTTATTTTTTTTTATGTGTGTTCGCGGATAACTTCGTCGTTTATGAACCGATTTTGATGATTTCTTTTTTAATCGACAGATAATTCATAAATCTTAAGTCATAAAAATTGGTTCATTAGTTTTTCAGTAATTTTGAAAAAACTCACTTTATAAGTAAATTATCAGTATCTCAATGAAATATGTACCGATTTTGAAGACTTATTTTTTTAAGGATATAATAATTTCTCGACATTATCTCACAGACATATAACGAAAATCGGTTCAGTAGTTTTTCAGAAATTCAGTAATTTGTCTCTGTTTACGGCTGAAAATTATGTATCAGAGAAAAGCCTTAGCAACGCTTGCTATTGACACGAAGTTGTCAATTTTTGTGCGACGGTGGTCTAACGGCTAAATGGCATGGTATGGTGCAGCTCAGGATGCAAATGGTTCAAATCCCATCCCCAGCAGCATTTTTTTTTATTTTTCAATTATTTTTATTATTTGCGTTATTATTTGTCTCTCAAGGCAGCAAAATTACTTAAAAGGAAAAAAATAAATTAACTTTTAAAAAAAAGTGTACCGACTTAAAAAATTTGCACTGAAAAGTAAGAAATAATAAATATTTCGTCGTAGAATTTGAAGACGGTTGGTGCCAAATTAAAAACAACTTACTTCCCAAATTCACTAATCTAGACAATTCATTAGGAACCTACGATCATCAGTACAAACATATATAATATTGAACAGATATTTATCTTCTTAGATGTTTACTTAATTTTGTATCCTAATTTGGCACCAATCGTCTTCAAATTCTACGACGAAATATTTATTATTTCTTACTTTTCAGTGCAAATTTTTGAAGTCGGTACACTTTTTTTTAAAAGTTAATTTATGTTATATGTCTGTCGGATTAGACAGAATACGTTAAGAAAGCACGCTGGCGCTTTTGCCCGACTTGATTCACTAATACTCGTGTATAATGCTCGTAAACCTTCCCGGTGAATCAACCTGTATAATAGTCAAAACAGCAACAAAATACGATCAGTAATTTTTGCGTGAAAATGGGACAGACATACAGAAAGACCCGCCGCGCCGGTGGACTCTTAGTCATGTATGTAACCAACAAAAAATGCACGTGTTCGTAAAATTTGGCATCTCTTTCACCCAATATCCGAGCGAAAGAAATAAATAGAGAAAGAAAATTTCCAAACAAAATCGGTACAATAACATACACAAAACGGACTTCAGTAATTCAAGTATTGTACAAAAAATATTAGATATAGCAAGTTCTAGTTAATGAATCCATAAAGTATGTGAAATTATTTTTACTCGAAAAAAAAATACATTAGTAAATATATTAAGAAAACTCGAGTCGCAAAGTCGGTTGGAAATATGCGTGAAATTGATGACTTTCAGAGCATCATAAAACCTAGGTGTAGCTGATATTGACATATTTTTTACATATAGAGTATAGATAATTACACGTACTTTAAGGTGGTTCGTTTTCCATACAAAAATGTAATTAAGATAAACTAATTAACTAATCAGTAAAAATGTCTAAATATGGGCTTACTTAACTATTTTCGGCTTTTATGTTGCGCCAAATCAATAAAAAATAACTTTTTTATAATAGAAATAATTAATATTAAACATAATTATTTTTAGACAAAATACGCATAAAAAGAATTATGTTTAATATTAATTATTTCTATTATAAAAAAGTTATTTTTTATTGATTTGGCGCAACATAAAAGCCGAAAATAGTTAAGTAAGCCCATATTTAGACATTTTTACTGATTAGTTAATTAGTTTATCTTAATTACATTTTTTTATGGAAAACGAACCACCTTAAGGATCCATTAACTAGAACTTGCTATGTTTAATAAGTTTTGTACAATACTTGAATTGCTGAAGTCCTTTTTGTATGGGGCAAAAGTTATCTGGAGGAGATCGCGCACATGTCTCAGTCTATAGAATTCATTGTTAAAAGTTTTGTTCTAAACAATCTACATTGAAAATCACTTTTTGCCATACAAAATAGCACACAGTAGTAAATCAAAGTGGGAATTCAAGGAGGCAAAATGAATTGCATATATACACGATTGAGTCATCAATTAAGCCGTCAACTCTGTTTCTTGGATTTGTCTCGCTTTAATCGTGAATGTATGAAATTTAGGAAATTTCGAGAACATACGCTATTGCTATACTTATCTATCACTATAATAATTACTATTATAATACTAAAATATAATATAAAAATACTACTAAAATAGTTATTACTATATATATATTCTACAGAATTCCTTCCTACATCATTTTGTTACATCTCTAACGGATTAGACAGCATACGCAATGAAAAAACGTAGGAGCTAACTTTTTCCAGAATGTTAATACTCAGGTCCTAAACATGATAGGTCCATGTTTAATACTCGTAAACCTTCCTCGTAAATAAATCTATATAATAGTAGAAACCTGATCAAAATCCGTTCAGCAGTTTTCTTCTGGAATTTAAAACTTAAAGACCAAACCTTTAAATTCCAACCATTAAAATTAATTAAAAGCCAATAAAAGCATTCGTTAATTCACAATTAATATACAATTTGAGCAGAGAATATTTCTTACTGCAGAGTAGTTTAAAAATAGCTCAAAGCAGGTTTCAAGCACGCACGTCCATAAATCTGTATGGTGCGGATCGCTGTTCATTAATTATTTATTTATTTATCCTTAGCAAGAGCTCTTTGGTCCATTTGTAAAAGTCCTAATTTGGTTATCGAATGTGGTACTGAATTATAACAGTGTCGAAGGACGTCTAAGATATTTTTAACTTTGAAAACGTCAAGTATACGTATGGAATTCCTGTATATGTGTTGAATGTAGCAAGAAATATATGAGAAGGAAGTTACTGTATGATTGTCTTCTGCCTGTGGTTTCAATCCCGTGGAAATGAACAAAAAAAATTCACGTCTCTAATAGTTTAGGTGGAACCCCTGTGGTCTCGTTGTCCTTCACCAGGTCTTCCAGGTCTCCAGATTTTCGGGGATAAGAAGTAGCATAAAGTAGTTACAAGTTCAAGATTAATCATCACTCAAGCCAAAATGATATTGAACTTTCTAGGTTTATTTAGGAGACAGAATAAAAGCAGTCAAAGACGTGGCCAGCAACCTAGTCTTAAAATAAAATTACAAGAAAAAAAGGAGGATCCATTAGAAAAGATAAAACACTTATCATCGACCTATTTAACTATCAACTGATTGGCCAAAACCATCTTACGTCCTTAAAAAAGGATTCCGCATAAAAACTCGCTTCTAAATGCAAATGTACGGAAAATAGTCTATTCATCAAGACCTTTTGACCCCCGGCCAAACATTTAAATGGATTTTACTTCCTTTCCTTACTAACTTAGTTCAGTTTAGTTATAGTCTTTAGTTTAGTTCAGCATCACCCATAAGTTTTGCCTTACGGCTCCCGGGACCGTGTTATCAGTTCCAGGGTACCCAGCGGAAGACCAAGTCTTCTTCTTTTAGTCAATGGTATTTATGAGGTTATAATACCTAACAAGTGGCCAGTTCTGTTGAGGTAAATTTGATAGAAAAGCCCCTGTGTGGCTTGTCGGTATATACATAAGTTTTTTATTATAAAAAACCATATTAATTACAATACAAAACAAACAAAAATCTTTAAAATTAAAATTGATCTATTAGTTTATTTGCTATTTGGGTAGTAAAACTTTTAAAATTAATAATTAGATTTTGCCGTAACGGCTGACCTAGGTTTTATAGCCTCGCAAATACTATCGGCTAACACGGTTCTGAGAGCCGAAAGACAACATGTGGAAAAAAGTTGGAACTGTCTTAAAAAATATTATTCGTTTACCACATTATTAACAGAAACAAAATGGCGGCCCTTAAAAGATGTATTTCAAAAATAACGAAGCCACAACTTTTAACTTCGCTTGGTTAGACTTGGAATTTTTTTCATTAACCGAATTAAAAACATTTTCTTCTAGTATTTACATTTACAGCTCAAATAAAACTGGCATTGAACGTTTTTCACATCAACTTTGTCCGTAAAAACTTTTGTCCGGGGTAGTTATGCGTTCTGCCGCAGTTAAACTCTTATCTGTAGAGGAAGTGAATTTGAAAAAAAAACTCCGACGGACGTTTATCTCGAAAAAGTTGGTCAAGTTGGCGTTGCTACTTTTATTTTATTATTAGCTATGCGACTCCATGAATGAAAATGTCTGGGCATGGAATGTGACATGAGAATGATGTTTACAGATTAGACGAAGGGATGTGTTAGTTTATCTAAATAAAAACACATCCTCACGGCCATTCCTTGCGGGGTGGCCAAGTCACAATGTCCACTTTTGGCCTGTGGTAAACCTGCTGCAGCACTTAAGGGGAAGTCAGTCATCAAAATCCAATTTTTAATCAATTTTTTCAGAAAACCTGATCTATTTACGAAACTGAAAAATATATTGATTTATTATAAATAAAAAAGAATAAATTGATTTTTAAGGATATGACAAATATTGTTTTTAAAATATGATTAGAAAAATTTTACTGGATAGAAAAATATCCTAAATACACATCCGAAAACTTTATTTATCTATTTTTATGGCTATAAAATAGATGTCATCATTACAACAATTAACATGAATATTTTTTTGGTAATTATCTATCTTTTCATTGTAAAATTATTTCTATTGTATAATTTTTTTTTAATTGCGTTTTAAACAAAAATTATCGCTTACGTTGAATCGCTTACTGTTTCTATCCTGCTCTCGTGCGCGTGTTTCTAGATAAATGCGTTCTGCTCTTTCATCACTCATTTTCCCATCGATCACTTGATTGGTCACTTCTCTGTTATGGTCTTAGTCCGTGGATGTATATTTTACGAAAAATGGAACTGGCCTGTAGGGGTGGGGGTAGGGTTGGGGTAGAGGTAGGGATAGGGATAAGGGTAGGGGTAGGGGTTAGTATAGGGTATATTTAATTTTGTTCGTAAATATCCACGAACAAAATAAAAACGAAGCCGGGGGCGGAATGCTAGTGTTTAATAAAAGTACACTTAGATCGTCTTCTGCCAGCATTATTTTCAATCTTTCATCCTTCATTCTTTCAATTATTCTCTAATGGCATGAAATCTAGAAATACTTTATTATTTTTTAAGAGCTTAAAAAGGCGTTAATGAAGGGTGAAAACTGAACAAGTTATTGTGTCGTGGAATGCTTTTAGTAAACCTTTCTATTGTTGGCCTAAAGGTTGCGTACATTAAGAAATAGAACCTTTTTCGTTCTCGAGTGCAATTTCAAATCGCTTTCATTCCCTTTTAACCACTTGAGTTGAATGAAGAGAGGTCAAGTCATTTTTGAAACCAAAAAGTTTTGACCTTTTTTTATTCAAATACCTTTTACATGAGATATGTTAAACACTTACCAGTGTTTAACAAGTGTTTAGCTAATGTTTTGTCACTCTCTTACACATCTGTCATTCAATATAAAAGCTTTGAGACAGAACTATGTTTAAATTATAAGGTTTTGTAGTAAGTCTGGAAATGTTTACTGCGTTTTCTTTCGTCATTTCAATTCAGCATTCAATAAAGGGAGTCGATAGCCTAATTAGGAGGTTCAGACACGCTAAACACCAAGAGAAGTGACATATCTAGGTTTATTAAGTGCAGCAACAGGCTTGCTACCTGTTCTGTTCAATACGAACAGCTGGCAAAACGTGAACACTGTTACTCGTGTCTCTAAGCCATACCGCAAGTTGTTCGTAACTTCGCGGGCTCTGAGAAATCAGTTACCGGCCCAGGGTACTCAGCACAAGATAAGTCTTCCTGATTTACGGATTTGGGTAAAAATATCTATCCTTTTATCCCAAGAGGGGTAAGCAGAGACAATCGAATGCCATTTGCTACAATCCTGACATATATGCTCGGCGATTGTATGTACTTTTAATATTGCCTTTGATCTATATTTTTTTTATATGTTCAATAAAATTACACCTAGGTCGTCCTCTGCCAGCATTTCCTAAAACTATTTTAAAGTTATATTTTAACACAGGCGGAGCAATATTCCATGATAAGTTAGGATATGCAATCTCATGCATTATTTAATCCAAGTTCTGCAATGCTTTGATATTTTATGATAAAGTGTCGGAATATCCACTATTCAAACTCTATTCGATGTTAAGTCTCATCGAATATTTGAAGCGAAGCTGTATAACGATAGAGGCGGCTGAGCCGTTGGGGTTTGTTCTGATTCGACCTTTAAACTTTTTTTTTATAACTGACTTCAAAAAAAGGAGTAGGAGCTTCTCCATTTGTAGGAATCTTTGTTTTTGATGTATGTTCCCCGATTACTTGAAGACGCCTGGACCGATTTGGAATTTTTCTTTGTTTGAAAGGGTCTACTTTCCAGGTGGTCCCATGGTCATCAATCAGGTCAGGATCTGATCATGTGATCCTGGAGAAATCGAGAACTCTTCTTTTATAGCCACACTTGAAGTGATTTGGGTAAGTATTTTTTTTATAGTGACTTGTGCATTTGCTTTCGGAAAGCCCACTTTTCAGTGCATAATCTTTAAAGTCGGTACACTTTTTTTAAAAGGCAGTTATTAAAAGTTCATATTTTGCGTCGGGGGTTTTTAATCGTTAAATATTTTTTATCAAACATAAAAAACGAAAATTTTATATATGAAAACTGTTTCTTATTATATTTTTCACAATTTTGATTGTATTTAACCGACTTCCAAAAAAAGAAGGAGAAGGTTCTCAATTCGGACCGTATTTTTTTTTTTTTTTTTTTTTTTTTTTTATGTATGTATGTACGTCGATAACTCCGCCAATTGTGAACCGATTTTGATGGTTTCTTTTTTAATCGTCAGATAATTCTTCCGGATTGGTCCCATTTTTATCTCATAAAAATTGGTTCATTAGTTTTTC